>JAYJMJ010292842.1:0-10628 GCA_036873875.1 Laminaria ephemera
GCTGTGGTGGGCCCAAAGAGTCCGGGCTCTTTTGACATGGTCGTAGTTGATTATTTTTTTTGCGGTTTCCGAGTGGGGGTAATCGTCACTTTTTTGGATGTTCTTTCCGTCTGAATCTCTAAGGGGTTAGAGGCTGAGCCAACTATTACGGGGGTACACAGTACCCAGAACTAAGTATGGTTAGTAAAAAAAGGCAATTACATAGGTTTTTGTGTTTATCGTGGGTTCTGATTACGATGGTCCACCGCAATAGTTGACTTTTCTCCGCCATCCAAGTAAGAACTAGCCGTGAAGTCAAGTAAAATCACACCCCTACCGAAGACAGTGCCCACCCAACATGCGCGTCGTAGTCCTGAACACTAGGAACTCGAACTGGCAGGAGTAACCCAACAGGTCCCGGTGCAGGGGTCTTGATGCGCGCGCCGAGTTCCGGCATAGTCGTTGTGCCCAGGGCTTTTCACGGGTCATGACCCGACCCGCGGGTCGGTGTAGACTGTTTTCAAAATCTCGCGGGTCGAACCGGGTTGGGCCAGGAGGTGTTCGAAATATCACGGGTCGGGTCGGATCAGGAGGTTTTCAAATCTCACAGGCCGGGTCGGGTCGGGTCGGGTGACTCTCGACTCGAATCGACCGGACCCGACTCGACCCGACCCGACCCGGCCCACGAGAAGTGACCCGATTTGAAAAGCCCTGGTTGTGCCAATACGGTTCAACTGTTTGGGCACGAAGGCTGCGTATAAAATATATTAGGAGACGACAGTTTCGGGCGGCGTCAGTCACACGAAGAGGAAATCACACACTAAAACTAGTATATTACGTCTAGACGGCCGTCCGTCACAGGCCTAACTTGCCGTCTCATGACATGTTGACATTTTGTACTTGACCGCATCTGCAGATTCGTTCGTAAACTTACACTAGTACCCTATTCGTAGTTGCGCGCTTACTTCTTGGTTGTTGTGTCAAACGTTTTTCGGCATCGCCGCGATCGTTGATTCTGTATTGGCCGATGGCGTGGTTGGAGTTCAAATCTCGTCAGCTTCGTATTTATTTTTTTCGAGCGTGCGCGCTGGAGAATACTTGGAATGGATATGATAGTGTGTTCCTAGATACTCGTCCAGTGGCAAGGGGACGGCCCCGGAGATCAAATCTAAGCTGACGAGATTCGACGGCTTCCAAGAATGCTACAGTATATTTTGTTAGTTAGAAGCTCTACGCGTTGAACTACTTGAGTCGCGTGATGGAAGTAGCTCAACGGGTAGAGCTTCTCACGAACAGTTTCTGCAGGTGTACTCGATATCAAATAACGACCTTTTAGTACACTCTTAGAGTTTGAGGCTCGCTAAAAAGTTGACTGACACCATCGCCAATGACCATGAAACTACCGCGAGCTACACCAGGCTGCACACTTGAGATACATTGGCCGAACGTTCATTTTGTCGTGCGTTGTGCTTGCTCCCTAAGGTGCGCCGAATTTGAGGACATCCTCTCACCTTGGGACGTGTACTGCCTGGTTGCCCTTACAGCCTACCACAGCGGATACATGGGGGTCTGCAGTAGGTAAGCACGATGGGAGTGCCCGGGAGAGCAATCTGACCACGGACACATGCTACGATGGAGGAGCACCTAAATACTGTTAGACTCCTCACGTGAGGAACTCCGCGCTTTACAAAAAAAACCCGACTTTGAGAACCTACACAAGAGACCAAATGGAAACTCGTATGGCCTGGGTAGTAACGAATACCATTGTAAAACGCAAATGGCAGTCCAACATTATTTCGTAGCAGCGAAATCTATAGGCTTTGAACTACCTGGTACTTACTGCCGTTGAGAAGCCCTGTCAAACATAAATAACTTGGCCCAAAAGGGCCTGCTCAACAGTAGCACGCGGCCACGCTAAGTACGGAAGTTCCGGACCGCTAGTGAAGCGGCTGACATGCAGATCAATGCACCTACGACATTGCGGGAGTCGTGTCCATGCAGGCAACAGACGATAGTTGCTCGAAATTCCTTAAACCCTTGCGCACCATCTCCATCCAAGTTTGACGTTTTTGCGTACCTTTTTAGCGTTCGTGCACATCGTTTGTTCCCCTGTCCCCGGGTTTCCGTTAATAGGGCGTTTGTGAAGCTGGAGACGCTGCCGAACGAATCACCGGAAAGGCTGGAGGCAGCACAGGCGAGTTTCGCCAATCTGTACGGCAGTGAATTCCATAGTACTGACGTAGTCGTCAACCCTACCTAGCTTCAGGTTATATCGACGCTGTCGATAGGCTGATGTCGGGTGTTATTGCGCCCACCCGAACCAAGGCTGTGGTAGGGAGGATGTTATGTTATAACATCGTTTTCACTACCGAGTGTAGGCCGCTCGATCGAGTGGCTCTGTACCGCGCTCAAAAACGACGTAGATTTATTTTTTGGTGCCGCGAAGTAGACAACTCAATGGCGGTGGTGCATACCGCGACACCGAAAGCACAAAAGCATTTGATTGCATAGGAATAGGGTAGCCACTCGCCCTAGCTAGCCGTGAAAGTGACCCCCGTGTGGTAGCCTTGGTCCTCGACGATGTTCCCATCTCCCATTAGCTTCGTCTCTCGCTCCTCACCACTACATATGGTTTTTAGTCGTCAGCATGCAGTCTGACATACTTTCAGCTCTAACTTGTAGTACCGTATTTAACGTAAGATACCCCTCTTCTTCACCTTGCTTGTAGTGCCGTATCTGACGTAAGATACCACCCCCACCCCACCGGAGAAACCACCCCCCGGTGATAACACAACTCGAATAGTTCACGTCCAGTATCACCGAGGTTCGTTAGATACCACCAGGCTGTAAGAAACCACCCCCGGTGATAAGAACGACAAAATGCAAAATACTTACCCCTCGGGGTGGTTTCTTATGTCAAATACGGTACTTTCTGTCTCCTTTCTCTGCTCAATGCAGAGCCTCGCTTTGAAGCTTTTCACACGGAACCAAATATCGAATAAAATATGTCAATTATCACCGGGGTTCCACCCGACCGTAGGAAACCACCCGGGGTGATAAAAAAGCAAAACGCGAGACAAACAATCACCCGGGGTGTTTTTGTATGTCCCACCCGAGGTGATGAAAACGGCAAAACGAAAATATAGTTATTGCCGGGGATGGATTCTTATGTCAAACCACGGTGCTTGCTGTCCCCTTTCTCTGCCCAATGCAGAGCCTCGCCCTCACGATTTTCACACGGAACCCACCGATGGACCCCGAGCCGTTGGAGAGGTATTACCTGGAATGCCTTGATGAGGGAAGGGCCTACCAAGCTTGCACGGCATCAGGGCAGGTGGGTGATAACCATGGCGTTTCACGGGTCATGGCCCGTCCCGCGCGTCGGGTCAAGAGGTTTTCAAAATCTCGCGGGTCGAGTCCGGTCGGGTCAGGAGGTATTCCAAATTTCACGGGTCGGGTTAGATCGGGTCAGAAGGTTGTAAAATCTCACGGGTCGGGTCGTCCTGATCCGACGGGTCGCCCTGACTCAACCCGACCCGCGAGGAGTCACCCGACCCGTGAGAAGCCGCGGTGATAACGCTGTTATGCGAGCCGTGCTTCATAGGACCTGTCGCATACATTCTACGTCGTTTTTCATTCATGCAGTTGTTCACGATCGAGTGTTGTATGCGCACAAGATTTAACTGGGCGACGACAACCAGTAAAATTACAGCCTACAATACAACGCCAAAAAATATTTATATCAAACTAATTCAGGACATTGACGAATTGACCCTTCGAGGGGATACGATAGGTTGGCGGAGGGGTTTCAACAATGAACACACATCCTTGGCAATGTCCCTTTCGGTTGGTTGTCGTTTATGCCCCCCCCCTCCCCCTCCTTGTGCAGGCGATTTCTTCGCGAGGAGGAGCCATCATGTGCAAGACTTGTCGACACTTCGCCATCGAGAAAGAGCTGGGCAAGCGTAGCCATTGTCATCTGTGCCACGCTCCGATGCGGTGACGGTGCACATTTTCTCTCCACCACTACAGTAGTGGTGGCGCAACGGAATTGAAGTCACAACGAGCGCAATAAAATAGACGATGGGGGGGATGATACAGATACAGCCGTGGTTCCTCATTAGTGCAATGCTTAGCCAGACGACGCTACCCGCACTAAAGCGGGACCCCGCACTATCCCGGGATGGTCCAGTACAATAGTACTCTGTAGGACGAGGAAGGTCGTGACAAGTGGTTATCACCGCACTAAACTGGGGCACCGCACCATATGGTACCGCACTAAACACGGGGCCATGACTGTACTTGCTTTGTTCGGTCTACAGCGACCGCGTCAGAGGATTTCCGAGGCCAGCCCGAGGATACGGCTACTATGGCGGTGGCATGAAATCATACTCGGCCAGTTTTCATGTTTAACCGGTGAAGACAGCTATTAAATCTGATCTGTCGTAGCACCAGTTGGTTGCAACGGCAAGCGGTCGTGGAGGCTGGCAGATCCGCGATTCCACTCAGATGAGCAGGCGATCACGCCTTTTAGTTTGCAGAGCCGAACGTGAAATGGGGCGTAGGAGGTGTGCCTTTGGCAAAGAGCAACCTGGACGAAGGCTACGGTAGGCGAGGGTACCCCAATTTTCACTACCGAGGGTAGGCTCTGTGCCTCACTCGAAACCGGACTTTAACAATATTTTGTTTGCGAAGACAGCGTAACAAAACAAGCCGTGGCCGTGCGTATCGTGAAACCGAAACGAGGGTAGCCACTCTCGCCAGCGGCTCTGAGCCGCTGGAAACCGAGGCCCTCAAAGTGACCCCCCTACCGCAGCCTTGGTTCCTAGACAACGCATGGTTAGCGCCCACTCTCGCAGACACGGTCCACGCAGTAGCGTCCATCATTAAACCAATCCCTTGCCGTACCGGTATGCCACTTTATTTTCCTGTGCCTTAGGGACCCACTTAACTGTTAGGGTTTATGTTTGCTTGGTCTGCGCTTTGGGTGTTCGACCGAAAACCGACACGATGCACATGGGCTCACCCAGCCACACCCGAAGCACTAGGAGAGGTGGCGGCCGATCACGGGTAGTACCAGCCTATGCTTAGCCGATAGACTCTACGAAAAAAATGGTTTTCGTAACCGCTGTTGTGATCGTTGTGAAGGAAAGAGGTGTATCAGACACGCTGGTATCAGATAGGACAACGCATTGAATCGCCCGGCTACATGTATTATCGGATGTGTTCCACCCACGTGTGGCGTACGGTGTGGATGCGTTAGGTGCACGCGTTGCCGGTGCACCCACCACGATGCTTCGTGTACAGCGACTTGAAACAATGACGCATGCTGCGATAGAGGTGCACCATGTTTTTTCTGAGGCTCCTCATTTGAAGAGCTCTATACCTCACCCAAAACTCAAAAGTTGAGAAAAAATGAAAGTACAACCGAATGGATACTTTCATGGCCTACGTATCCAACGAATTTCAGAGCAAAACTTGGATGACGTTCCGACGATTTTTGGTTAAAGACCCCGTGTTTTGCCAATAAGTGCTACCCCTGTCGTAGCGCGCGTCCAATGCACACCAAGGAAGTTATAGCTCCTCGAGTTGATCGTCACGTCGAACGCACTATTCCCCGGGCCGTGTTCACGTGACGCGCCCCCCCCGGCAAAGTCGCCGATACCACCTCGTATCTGCTTAACATCGAGTGTGTCACCTCGTGTTTTCTTAACGCCAATATAACGCATTTCACTATCCATACCGCAGATGTCTACGTACGTTAGTTTCCTCTCTATAGCCGCCAAAATCGCACTCCATAACAATAACGAACAAAAAACACCCTCAGCCACCCACAACGTGCATCTGGCTAGCTGGAATAGATCCCAAAGAAATACCAGGGAGCTACTGCGTGTCGTACATGCTTCGTCTGGCAGCATCACAAGCACGGTGGAGGCATCTCAGTTTATTTTTCACTCGTCCCTCATGGCGAGTTTTTGTGCGCTCTATACAGCATTGGTTTGCCTTTGATTGCATCTGAAAAGCTTGATACGAAAGACATAACTCGATAGGAGAGTACAAACAACTTCTACAAGAAACGTCATGAGTGTTTATGATGAAATAGGACACAATTTAGAACGACCGTCCATCTAGTAGTAGCGCATTGACTGATACCTTTGTCGCCCATGCTGCATCCATCGAGGGGTCGTGCTACGTATTGGCAACTCTATGTTGCAGTGCCCTAATGTGTTGGTTCCCTGTAGCAGTCTAATAGGGGCAGTCGTATATTGTACGGTCCTACATTCGCACCTGATATATCTTTGTACGTTGAGGTATGACGACCTTGTTTAGTTGAAGTTACGGCTCGTTGAACAGTAGTTATGCCGTTACTCGTAAGGAATGCACATACAAATGAATAAAAAACACGCCAGCTTTGAGATCGACTGTTCGAAATTCATTTTTGAATTGGCCTGTAATATTGATCGCCGACTACGTCGCAGCGATAGTTTGAGGTTGAAGCACGAGGTAGAGGAACCGGAGCAGGCATTTCCGCCCACAGCTCCGATGAAGGCTACGATGTGGGAGTCACGTTTGGGTCTCATTTTTCGCCTGCTCACAGCCACCCACTTGCTTTGGAGAAGCATATGTATGGTTTTGTGTTTTTCGGTATCGAGAGATGCAGGCCATTGAACAGTAAACTTCACACATCGGACAGATCATATCCCATTTCACGATCTATGTCTTTCAGGGCAGACAGATTCCTGGTCTGTATGATCTGCGTGGCCCATAGATCACGTTGCCGGGTGAGAACCGGATGGTCTGCAGGCTCTAGCCCATGTTTCCTGGGTTGGATATGTACCACACATATCCTGCACAGCATAGCATAACGACAGATATGGGATCTGGATGATCTAAATCACGATCTCTCCGACGTGTCATTAGTTTTGTTACGCCGCGCCAACAAAGCATTTCCAAGTCCTTTTTTGGGTAAGGCGCAGAACCACTCGCGCGGTGGTGAAAATGGGGGTACCTCTCCCTCCGTAGCTTTGGTCATACACTCTCCTTTCACCCCCCGCACGTGTGCTGTGGCAATTCGTAAGTGGTACACCTTTCTTTTATCACTACGTTTTACTTTCCAGCTCAACTCGTGAGAGGTTACCCTCAGCGACCTTCTGGACAAGCCGTGGTCACAGGTGTCTTCCTTTCTCCCCCCCGGTACGCGCATTCATTTTTTTCGCGCATAGGGTTCAGTATTTTCCCACTTTTCAGCTTTTTTTGCTCGTCGGTTTGCATCGATTTTTACCAACTCGTGCTCTCGCTCGCGCTCTCGTGCTTTCGGCCTGTCAACTTGCAAGAAAAAGTCCCTTGCGGGGTTCGAACCCCCGACATCGACCTCAACAGTTGCGCGGCTTACTATTGAACCACCGGGGACGCCGGCCAACACCTTATGTTGGCCAGAGAGCGCCGCATGCCATTGTGACACCACCGTTTACAGACTACAAATACAAAACACAAAAAATACGTCCGACTCTTTCGCAGTCTCGGAGTTGAACCAATACTCCACGCAGAAACCTACCGAAACCTACTTAACACCCCTTGACAATTTGTCCTATATGCCATACTGGTACTTCGCATGTTCTCTCTTAACCTTTTAGAACTGCAAAAAAAAATGTATATCACACTAATTCCAAGTAGTTTGTTTCCAAAAACGCGAGTTCAGCTCTACAGGAGATATACACAGCATACTGGCGAACCAAGCTCCCCCGCCGACAAGCAGCTGTGTTGTCTTAACACGCTTGCGAAAGACCCACCTGCAGCCGGCCCATGTACCAGGCTAATTTAAAGCCTACAGCCAAACGAACCAAGGCCATTGTAGTGGACACCATTGACCTTGCCTTTTACGCGATAGTTCGCATATTCCGGCATACGGACTTCCCAAGCTTCCCCGACAAAGCGGGTGGTCCAACACGATAATCGAACACCCACCACTGGCCGCCCCATGTACCAGGTACGTATAACGTACAGTCGAACGGACTAAGGCTACGGTAGGGGAGGGGTGTAATCGTATCATGCATGGCCGTAGACCCTCACATCCCTACACTTCCGGGACGGAGCGCGTCGGGTTTTCACCGACCAGGCAGGCCATAAAGACTAGGGTAGGCAGATAAGCTCTACGGGCTTAACTTTCGGCGGCTCATGGCCGCTTGCGCGAGTGGCTCCCTGTCTCATTGAAGAACGGACACACGCATTTATGTCTTACTCCGTAGTGTAGCAAACCAGTCCATTGCCCGTGAATACCCCGGAAACCGAACAAAAAACAAATATGGGGTAGGCGCTCGCGCGAGTGTCTCTTGAGCCGCTGAAAAGCGAGGTTCTAAAAGTGATCCCCGTACCATAGCCGTGGTCCTCGCGCGAGTGGCTACGCCATTGCTTTGCAAGCCTTAAGCTTTTGTGCTTCAATACAGCAAGAACTACGCCGCCATGAAGTTGTTTGTTTTGCCGCTCGGAAAGCGCGGCCTACCGTAGGAAGGAGACCTGATTTCTCTGGCGCTCCTCAGACGCACGCCACGGTAGAGGTGCACTATTAGTTTTCTGAGGCTCCATCACTTGAGGAGCTCAATTGCTCACCCAAAAACTGATCCGGAGAAATTTTGAAGTGCTCCCCGGTAAACACTTCCACGGCCTAGGTATACAACGAAAAATATTTATCAATAATGAAATTCCGACGACTTTTGGGATAAGGAGCCCCCGTCATTCAGAAAACGTTTCAGCCAAAAAGTGCCATCTGTATCGTAGCAAGCGTCCTCATTTGGAGAGCCCTATACTCCACGGAAAAGGGGACTTTGCGAAAATTGATGAACACCCCCATGGCCCAGGCATACAACGAAGCATATTGTGAAACAAAAATGTAGGGTTCTAACGATATTTGACAGTTCCTCCTTTTACGAAACACGTCTGCCATAAATATTTTGGTGCGAAGATGCTATCCCTGTTGTAGCACGATTCGGAAAATAAATGGAGGTGCCCCCCCCTGCCGTGGCTTTGGTTTACGTTTAACTACGCCCACTCTGCATCTAGAGCGTCTTTGGTCGGTCGCCGGAGAGAGGGCGACGTCATAGTCGTACAGCAGCATGTCCGCGGCCAGACCACTGCGCAGTTCCCCGTTCGTTTGAGCCCAATCCAATAGTTCTTCCTTTGCCGTAGAGTTCTTCCCTTGGATTGGCTACTATGCTTGCATCCCACTCAAGCTAACAGCGCGACAGGTACGAGGCAACGTCAAACCTACAGCCGACCGTTTCCTCCTGCCCACTCCACGTCTATCTACAACAGTAGGGCGTCTTTGGTCTGTTGCCGGAAGACGGCGAGGCCATAGTCGTACAAAAGCAGGTCTGCGGCAAGCATATTGTGCAGCTCCACATTCGTATGAGCCCAGTCCAGTAGTTCCTCCCGTGCCGTAGATCGGGTGCCTGCATTCACCACCATTTCAGCACTCCAGTCGCGCACTGGGCTTTTCACTTTTGCGTTGAACAAGCGCATTGACAGCTCCCATTCTATGATATCACGCGGCAAGATTGTGGAAAAACGCCGGGCGGGGCACGGGGAAGTGTAGTCACATTCGCGGATTAACAGCTCCCATTCTATGGTAGCAAGCGTCAAGATAGGAGACACATAACGGCGGGCGGTGGTTCACGGCAGGGTGTAGATCACAGACACTTTAGAAGACGTGGCCGGATATCTTCGTGACACGGTTACAAGAGGTAGAGCCATGAAGGTTCGTTGACATGTGCCACTCTATTCCAGCACGCGGCAACAAAATGAACAAAGGTCGAGCGGGGCACGGGGGAGGGACGTCACTTTCGAAAGCAGCGGTTGGATTTTCTTCGTGTTTGGCTGTCTAGGAGAGAGGGGCACGAGGGTGCATTGCCGGACACATGCTAATTCAATGCCGTCCCTGACAACATGCGAGTAAGCAGCAGCACTTGGCAATGATTGTGTTTCAACCCCCATTTCTCGGCCGCGCGCCCCTCTTCGAAGAGATACACGAAATACAAGAAAACTACGGTAGAGGGCGTACCCCCAGTCTAACTACTGAGTGTACGCCACTCGACGCGTGTTACGATAGAGGTAGCACTTTCTGCCTGAAACGTTTTCTGAACGACGAGGTTCCTTAACCCCAAATCGTCGGAACTTCATTATTTTCTTTTGCGAAAAGTTTTCAGTGCATACCCCTATACTTGGTAGGTCATTTGATTGGTCATCGCGTAGTACTTGTTATTTTCCCCAAATCAATTTTTGGGGAGTAGGATAGAGCTCCTCAAGAAAGGGGCCTCAGAACAAAAAAAAATGGTGCATCTCTACCGCAGCATGCGTCCCTCGCGCGATTGGATTTTTTTTTGTAAACGCGTGCTACGATAGAGGTGGCACTTTTTGGTTGAAATGTTTTCTGAAGGACGGGGCTCCTTGACCCAAAATCGTCGAAAGTTCAGTGTTTTTTTGCAACAATAATATTCGTTGTACACCTATAGAGGCCATGGAGGTGTTCATCGGGTAGCACGTTTTTTTTTTTTTTTTCCCCAAATCAGTTTTTGGGAGAGGTATATAGCTCCTCAAGTGAGGAGCCTCAGAAAAAAACTGGTGCACCTCTATCGTAGCGCGTGTCTAATACATAA
>JAYJMJ010292850.1:0-10627 GCA_036873875.1 Laminaria ephemera
TGCATATCGGATGACAGCTTCGAATGAATTAATTTGTTTTCTGGTGTGGTCACTTCCAGAGACAGCAATGGGTATACCATGTAACTGCCTCGTGGGTGCCTTACCATAACACTAAGTATACACGCTACGTGATACCATCCGCCTTGCACGGAGTTAAGGTTCTCCACTCCGCTCAATACGATCTAACTCGACCACCATCTCGGGTACCGCCAAAACATAAAAACGAGAAAAAAAAAACCGATACGTAGGGGTAGAACTTTTTGTTTTTTTTGTTTCTGAATGACATGACGGGGGCTCCTTAACCCAAAAATCGTCGGGATGTTGTTCCTTGTTTTGCAATAAGGTTGTTTTGTATACCTAGCAGGCCATGGGTTCTCGCTGATCGGGTTGGTTGCCCATTCAGTTTACTCAAAATTCAGTTTTTGACGTGAGATATAGGGCTCCTACAGAGAGGAGGCTCAGAACAAAAATGGTGCACCGTTACCGTGGCGTGTGTCATCCATTGTTCATCGGGTTTCACTATGACTTGGCTTTCTCACAGGTCAGTTTTTCGGTGAGGTATGGAGCGCTCCTTAACCGAGGATCCCCAGACAAAAGCTAGGGTTCTCCGTCCCTATGGTAGCGTTCGTCGTCTAGCAGTTTCTTGTTGTGATACTGTACGCCCGGGTATGTTTACCCCCTGAAGTACATCGTGCACGACTTGACGTGGACTTGTATTTTGGTTTTTGCATGCGCGGGCAGGACTGTGAGTGGGACCAGATCGAATGCACCGCCGCCATCTACGTGCGTGAAAACAATATCTTGAGAAACACCAGCAGTTTCCTGTCGATACCAAACTTTGCGCCCCCGTAGACATGAATACCCGTGCCATATATTGGTCTTCCACTCTGGCCGTTAAATTTGGATTGGCATGCCCGCGCAGATTTGGGACTGGGACCAGACGACATGTACTGCCGCTATCTACGAAGGCCCGTTGGACGCACTACAGTGGGTCATACCCTACAATATATCGAGCATAATACATGATGTGTATATAACTCCCACCCTCAATATCGTTTTCCATCGCCATCTATAGACATAAACACAAACCTTGTTCAGAAGCAAGAAACCGTACCTCCGTCGTGCCGTGATTTTCTCCCGCTCATGATCGTACCATTCATATCCCCGTGATTTCGACTGATACTTAACCCTGGCGCCCCTTACTTTCGTGTTGTTTTTTTCCCCCCGCGCAGAACTGTGACTGGGATCAGACCACCTGCACCGCCGCCATCTACGAAGGTCAGCTCGACGCACTCCAGTGGGCACGGGCTAACGGGTGCCCGTGGGACCCGGACGCGTGCCGGTTCGCGGCAAGTCACGGGCACCTTGAGCTACTGGCGTGGTGCAAGGATAACGGGGGTCGCCTGGACACAAGGATTTGCATCCACGCGGCGGGATCAGGGCGCCTCGATGTGAGTACGGAGATATCCTACAGTAAGGGCTTGACCACATTTTCTGAGGTTCCTCACTTGAGGGGTTCGGTACTGACTTTTGAGATAAAAAAACGTGCAACGCTACGATATGAATAATCCCATGGCCTAGACGACCCATGCTACGGTTAAGATGCGCCATGTTTTTTCTGAGGCTCCTCACTTGATGAGCTCAATACCTCACCCAAACAATCTGTGACTAAACTGAAAGTGCACTCCGATGATCAAACACCCATGGCCCAGAAACACAAAATATTCATGTTTGCAAAACAAGAATGCCATTCCGACGATTTTGGGTTAAGGAGCCCCGCCATTCAGAAACAAAAAGGGGTCAAAAAGGGCTACCTCTATCGGAGCACGCGTCAGTCATTCAACGAATGATTTCCCGAAAACAACTAGCAATATTGGGGACGCCTTCTACGATAGAGGTAGCGCGTTTTGGCAAAAACATGTTGTAAATTCCGGCACTCCTTAACCCAATATCAGTGTTTTTTTTTGGCAATATTTTTTGTTTCATACCTATAAGCCATGGGATTGTTCATCGGGTTTGCACTTTTTCGTTTTTTCACACCTGTTTGTGTTCGGGCGCGGTTCAGTGTTCCTCAAGTGAGGAACCTCAGAAATAAAATGATCGTCGGAATGTCATGCTCTTGTTTTGCAATACCTGGTATGATTTTTCTTGTATACACCGGTCGTTAGGTTTGTTCGTCGGGTTGCACTGTCATTCTTTTCAATTCCAGTTCTTGAGTGAGGCATAGAGCTCAAGTGACTAGCCTCAGCACAAAAGTACTGCACCGTTACCGTGGCATGTGTCAGGTGCCATCCGCAGAACAATCCCATGGCCTATTACGGAGGACCATAGTAATCAGGACCCACGATAGACACAAAAACCTATATATTTTCCTGTTTTTACTAACCATACTTGGTCCTGAATACTATGTTCCTCCGTAATAGGCATACAACCGAAAATTATAGCCAAAAAAATGAAATCTCTCCGACGTTTTTTAGTAGGTTAAGGAGCCCCGTCATTCATTCAGAAACCGTTTCGACCTAAACGTGCTCCCTTTGTTGTAGTACTGTAGTACGCGTCCGCGTTGTTGGTTTTGTTTTTTTTGCTTTCCGTGGGGATGTTTGTGGGTGATCGAGGTCGAAATTCATCGTGCTGTACACACCTGTCGGACGGCCAACATTTTTTAAGTATTTTTTTTTTTCAAGGCATGCTACGGTAGAGGTGTTCCACTTTTTTTTTCTGAGGCTCCTCACTTGAGGAGGCTGTATACCTCTCTCACCCAAAAAATTGATTTTGAGTGAACTAAAAAGTTCAACCCGATGACCAAACCCATGACCTCGAGGTGCAAAAAATATTCATATTTAAATAGTGCAGAACCACAGGAATGGCATTCCGATGAATTTGGGTTAAGGAGCCCCGTCATTCAGAAAATATTTTTGCCCAAAGTGCTTCGTACCTCTATCGCAGCACGCGTCTCCTTGTTTCTAGGGATATTGTGGAGGGCTCGACGTTTGGAGCTCACGCTGCACACTGTCGGATTGCAAACTTTTATATATATATATATATGTGACACCCCGAAAAGTGGAACGTGATATTAATAGTTCATCCCATGACGGCGGGTGCTACGATAGCGGTAGCACGTTTTGCTAGAAACGCGTTCTGGATGACGGGGCTTCTTAACCCCAAATCGTCCGAATTTCGGTATTTTTTTTTGCTATACTTTTGGTTGTATACCTAGGGGCGCCTTGGGATTGTTCATTGAGTAGCACCTTTGATTTCCCCAAATCAGGTTTTTGGGAGAGGTATATAGAGCGCTCCTAAAGTGAGGAGCCTCGGAAAACAAATGGTGCACCGATACCGTAGCAGGTGTCGCTGCACACTGTCAGATTGATTTTTTTTTTACCTGGTACGTATGTAAGACACCCCGAAAACGCACGTGAGTGTTCACCCCATGACGCGAAACATGCTACTAATAGTGCGATAGAGGTGCACCATTTTTTTTTTCTCGGGCTCCTCACTTGAGGAGCCTCTAAACCCCATCCCAAAACTGATTTTGAGAAGAATCAAAGCGCAACCCGATGAACATTCCTATGGCCTAGGCAAAATACGAAAAGATCATATGGCAAAACAAGAATGACATTCCGAGGATTCTGGGTTATAAGGAGCGCTCCGTTATTTGAAACAAAAACCGCCGAGAAATGCTACCTCTATCGTAGCACGCATGAAAGGTACGATAGAGATAGCACTTTTTGGTTTGTTATTTTCTGACTGAAGGGGCTCCCTCACCCGATATTGTCGGAAAGAAGGGATTCTCGTTTTTCAATTTATTCGGCGTATACCATTTACGGTAGGACCATAGTAATCAGGACCTACGATACACACAAAAACGTACACATTACCCTATTTTTACTAATCATATTTGGTCCTAATTACTATGTACCCGCGTAGTAAGGCCATGGGACTGTTCATCGGGCTGCGTGGGTGAGGAATAGAGCTCCTCAAATGTCGAACGTCCAAAAAATACAGGTACACCTCTACCGCAGCATGTATCGACGCGTGTGCTACGATAGAGGTAACACATTCTTTCCGTTTTCGATTTCTGAATGACGGGGCTCCTTAACCCAAAATTCGTCGGAATGACATTCTTGTTTGGCAATATGAATCCTTTTTTTATGCCTAAGCCAGTTTTTGGCTTGCACTTTTTGTTTTACTGAACACAAGCTTTTGGGTGAGGTATGGAGCTCCTCAAGCGAAGTGCCTCAGGTGAAAAAAAATGGTGCACCTCTACCGTGAGCATGTTTGTATTGGAATACACTACCGTGTGCACTGCACGTTTGCATACCGTAGCATTCGTCATGACGGGGTTCCTTAACACAATATCGTCGAAATGACATTTTTTTTTTTGACGCATGCTACGGTATTGGTGCACCCTTTTTTTTTTCTGAAGCTTCTCACTTGAGGAGTTCTGTACCTCTCCCAAAACCATAAAAGTGTTGTGGGAAAAAATAAAAAAGTGCTACCTGTACCCGATGAACAATCCCATGCCCTAGGTATACGCACAACTAAATTTTTTGCAAAAAAATAGTGAAGTTCCGACGATTTTGGGTTAAGGAACCCCCATCAGTCAGAAAGCGTTTCGGCCAAAAAGCGCTACGTACCTCTATCGTGGCACGCGTCGGCAAATGACGCGTGATACGGTGGGGACGCGTGCTCGGATAGAGGTGCACCATTTTTTTTTTCTGGGGGCTCCTCACTTGGGGAGCTCTGAACCTAACCGATAGACCAATTTTGAGAAAAAACTGAAAATGCAACCCGATGAACAAACCCATACCTGGTATATAATAGGCTACGTACACAAAAAAATCGGATTGAAAAACAAGAACCAACATTCCGACGATTTTGGGTTAAGGAGCCCACTTTTGGGGTAACTTAATTTTTCTGAATGACGGGACGCCTTCACCTAACATGGTGGGAATGTCATTCGACCCATGCTACGGTAGATGTGCACTTTTTTGTTCCTGAGGCTCCTCACCTGAGGAGCTCTACAACTCTCCCAAAAACTTATTTGAGGAAACATAAATGTGCTACCCGCCGATGAACAATCCCATGGCCTAGGCACTCAAAAATAATTTTATTCCCAAAAACAAAAAGAATGAAATTCCGACGATTTCGGGTTAAGGAGCCCCGTCATTCAGAAAACAAAAAAGACAACAAGTGCTAGCACGTCTATCGTATCACGCGTCGTTCTTGTTTTGCGATATATATACCTGGTATATTTTATATTTTTTGTACCTATGCCATGCGATTGTTCATCGGGTCGCGCTCTTGATTTCTCGTAATCAAGTCTTGAGTGAGGAGCCTCAGAAACAAAATGGTGCACCTCTACCGTAGTAGTAGTGCGTCAAATAAAACAATAGAATTATCGCAAATGCCCAAACAAATCTCAGGTCCTAACGTGGGCGCGAGAAAACAGCTGTCCCTGGGACGAGGAAGTCTGCGCGTCGGCTTCAATCTGGTGAACTCCTTGCCCCGCTCTAGTACTGCTGGGCAAATTCCTAATATTCATGGTAATAAACATTAAATACGGTAACAACAACAACAACGGTAATAATAACGTCGTAAATGCTCAAAACCTAAAACCGCAGGTCCTAAGGTGGGCGCGAGAAAACAGCTGTCCGTGGAACGAGGAAGTCTGCGCCTCCGCTGCTTCCGGTGGACACCTAGACGTGCTCAAGTACTGCTGGGCAAATCGCTGCCCCTGGAACGAGTACACGTGCGAACTGGCGGCAGAGGGGGGGCACTTGGAGGTACTGAAGTGGGCACGGTCAAAGGGCTGTCCCTGGGACGAAGACGTCTCTGCTTTTGCTGCGGAGGAGGGGCACATGGATGTAAGGGTATATGTAGACATAAACACAGCAAACTAGACAGATTGCGACTTGCCGGAGGAAAAAGAAAGAAAGGATTGGAAAAGCCGGAACTGTATGTACATAAGCGAGTTCGGGTTCGTCCATTGGTTTTCATTTTTTTTGGTTTGCCTTGGACACATGCTGCGATAGAGGTGCACCAGGTTTTTTCACAGGCTCCTCCTCACGTGAGGAGCTCTGAACCTCACCCAAAAAACTGCTTTTTGAGAAGAATGAAAGTGCACTCCGATGACCAAACCCTTGGCCTAGAAATACAAGACATTCATGATGCCAAACGTTCACGACATTCCGACGATTTTGGGTTAAGGACCCCCGCCGTTCAGAAACAAAATTGTCCAAAAGTGCTACCTTTGTCGTAGCACGGGTCCTTGGTTGTCCTCTTCGTTTCGGGAGCGTGTAATTGAGTGATCATCGCGTTGAAGCTTACACTGCATTTTGTCGGATGACAAATACGATAACATGAACAACACCGCTGTTCAGAAATAACAATAACAGCACATGTTGGAGGTCCTGAAGTGAGCACGGCCTAAGGGCTGTCCCTGGGACGCGGATGTCTGCGCACTCGCTGCCGAGGAGGGTCACATGGAGGCTCGTTGTAAAGATTTCGTGCTATATACGACAGCAATGCATCCATTTTGGGCCAAACACTTTTGAGACCGACGGGGCTCCCGAACTTGGGGGGATCATTGGACGCGTGCCACGGATAGAGGTAGCACTTTTTTTGCGTTTTTGTTTTTGAATGACGGGGCTCCTTAAGACACATGCTATTAATACGAGAAGTGCACCATTTTTTTTCTCGGGGCTCCTCACTTGAGGAGCTCTAAACCTCACCCAAAAACTAATTTTGAGAAAAATGAAAGGGCCACCCGATGAGCAAAACCTATGGCCTAGATATACCAAATATTAATATTGCAAAACAAGAATGACATTCCGACGATTTTGGGTTATAGGAACTCCGTCATTCAGAAACAAAAATATAGCCGAAAAGTGCTACCTCTATCGTATAGCACGCGTCTTAACCCAAAATCGTCGGAATTTCGTTTTCTCTTTTTGCAGTATTTTTCGTTTTTTACCTAGACCATGGGGTTGTTCATCGGATAGCACTTTCATTCTTCTCAAAAATCAGTTTTTGGGGTGAGGTTTAGAGCTCCTCAAGTGAGGAGCCCGAGAAACAAAGTGGTGCACCTCTATCGTAGCGTGTGTCTGGACTACCATTTTAAATTTGTTTTTAAAAGTTCATTTTATACCTGGACACTGGAGTTGTTGGCTGAGTGACAACTTTCGCTAATGTTTTTCAAAGTTAGCTTTTGGGTGAGGTATAGACTCGTGCAAGACGATAGAGGTAGCACTTTGTGGCTGAAAAGAAATCTGAATGACGGGGCTCCTTAACCCCAAATCGTCGGAATTCCATTCTGTTTTTTGGAAATTTGTTTCTCGTTGTAAACCTAGGTTATGGGATTGTTCATCGGGGAGCACTTTTATTTTTCGTCCAAATCTGTCTTTGGATGAGGTATAGAGGAGCTTCAGAAAAAAAAAACGGTGCACCTCTATCGTAGCATTCGTCTATAGAGGTCGTCAAGTGAGGAAGGAGCCTCAGAAAGACATTGGTGGTGCAACCCTGCCGTAGCGCGCGTCCTATATGCTCTTCAAGACACACGCTACGATAGAGGTGCACCGCTTTTCTTCTGAGGCTCGTCCCCTGAGAAGCTCTGTTCTTTACCCACAAACTGATTTTTTTAGTAACAAAACGTGCAACCCGATTTAACGAACCCCTGGCCTAGGTATGTATGCACAAAAATTCATATTGCAAAACAAGAATGACATTTCCGACGATTTTAGGTTAAGGAGCCCCGTCATTCAGAAAACGGCTTAAAGCTCAAAAGTGCTATCACCTCTATCGTAGCACGAGTCACCACCACCATCACCACCATCACCACTACCACCATCACCACCACCACCACCACCACCACCACCACCACCACCGTTAACCCTCTACCAGCGCAATCAATCATCCTTTTACCACTACCAAATAGTCCAACTCAACTCTATCTTCTCGTACAAAACGAGTACTGGTGCAACAACATTCTAAAAAATCGTCCCGAAGTAAAACGTGGACGCAAATAAAACAACAGGTAAATATTTTTTAAAAAAAACTTTTAGCACTGCACTTCCGACATGGTGACAAAACACTCGGAACTAGGCTAAGATAATAACGAGCGATTGCGGGTTTCTGATCAAAACCGCGCCAACAATCAGGCACCACTTTCGAGATCGCCGTTGCAAAAACCTACGGCCGACCGAGATAGAATCTCCGAAATGACAAAAAAAAACAGGACACATGCTACGATAGAGGTGCACCAATTTTTTGTTTCTCGGGCTCCTCACTTGAGGAGCTCTTAACCTCACCCAAAAACTGATTTTGAGAAGAATGAAGGTGCAACCCGATCAACAAACCTATGGCCTAGGTGTACAAAAAAATCATATTGCAAAACAAGAATGACCTTCCGACGATTTCTGGGTTAAGGAGCCCCGTCATTCAGAAACACAAAAAAAACGAAAAGTGCTACCTCTGCCGTAGCCTGCGTCACCGGCGACATCGTTGTTAGTTTGTTCTCATTATCACCACATGCACCAATATACCCAAGTTGATGGCAGTTACAAATATTCCGATGCTCAAGTTTTATAAAACTATTTCAAATACGTCAGCTGTGAGTTCAGTTGAGTGGTCGATACTCTTTACTTGCCAAGCTGCGTGATACTTCGGCCGCGCGTTTTCACAGACGTGTTCCTCTTTGAGGATATAGGTCGATGATTCCTCGATAAATAGAGACAGCTACACCACCGGCATACCCATAAAATATACCAGGTAAGTACTTTGAAAACGGGTTGAAAAGCAAGATAAATATTCACCTTATCCAGCAGGGTCTCGCTGTAGAAGTCTGCAGCTAGTGGCGGCCGAGCCTGCCAAACGAAACGTTCCCCCGTCGAAAGAAAATACATTTAGTTAAAAAAAACGCCAAAACAAATCAGAGCAAACCCACGCCAGCAAACAAGTCACAGCGATGTTACGAGTTTTTATATGATACGAACATGATAGCAGCGTTGCAGCGTTGGAATATCCATAATAGTGCTTCTCAGGTTCCTATACAGTGGGCTACCCGATTTAAGAGAAAACGGACTTCACAGCGGTCAAATCGGCTTGTCACGCCTTGTCACGCCTATACTAAAACCTAAATGAAGGTGACGCAAATACTAAGACCTATACGAAACCCAATCTGAGATAAGAGCGGAACGGGGATCACACGCAGTTTGCATAAGATGAGTTTAGATTAAATTTTCGAACTCACAGCTGAAGCGTATTTTTCATTTTTACAACTAAAGAGTGGTAAGCTGGCCTGCAGGGTTGTAAACCGTACACCGAAAGTGGGTTTTTCGGTCGGTTTTTCGGTCGGATTTTGCAACCGAAAACCGAGGTTTTTGGAGTCGGTTTTCGGTTGCCAAAAAGCAACCGACACCGAAAAACCGAGCTTGTTTTTTTCGCTCGGTTTTTTTTCCCCCTTCCCCCTACACCAATAACGCCTACGTATCCGCATGGAAACCCCGTGATGTACGGATACACCAGCCCACAGCACGGCTGCACGGCACACAGCAGCAAAGCAGCAGTAGTCACACAGGCACACAGGCCGCAGTGTGCTGCGAGCTGCTAGACTGCGAGGGACAATCATGTGCAGTGCAGGCGGCAGTGCTGACTCGGAAGCGAGTGCAGGGAAGGGGGTGGTGGAAGTGGAGAGTTCCGTTTCAAAGGACGAGGTGTAGGTTGTCAGCAATACCCAGCTAGCGGACAATGGCTAGTCAAGCTCAAACCTCAAAGCTGCACCTCACAGCTCACACGCCACCCCTTGAGCGACCTGCTGCTGCCAGTGCCTGCTGGTGGTGTAAGCCGTACGCTACTATCCTGCTACACTTATTGTAGATAATGTTGTGGTCGCAGATTGTAGCTTCCGCTTGCTGTAGATCGTAATGCAAGGAAGTGCGTCAGCCTGTACCGTCTGGCGCAGCAGCGGAAGGACACATATACACGAAGGCCGCACCCTTCGAAATGTTGGTCATTTACCTGATTTCGCCGAGAAACCGACCGAAAAACCGACCGAGAATTGCTCGGTTTCGGTTTCGGTTTTATTCGGTTTTAAAAAAAAAAGAGAGCGAAACCGACTGACTTCTTCGGGAAAAACCGAAAAACCGACCGATCAATTTTCATTTTCGGTTCACAACCCTGCTGGCCTGTTCCGAGGGGCTCTTAAATCGGGTACCCCACTGCTACATCATAATTTTGAATTCATTTTCCCTCTTTGTGTGCAGCTCCCTAGGTTTCTCTCGCAAATCTTACAACGTACAAGGTATTATATGAATACAGATTGGGGTGTACTCTGAGCTACAATATGTGTAACAGGAGTACACAGACTGAAAAGGCGGGGTATTAGACTACGCTGGGAGTACTGGCAGTACAGTACACCAGCTACTTTATACCTGGTACGTGGTACTCCGTACCAGGTACTGTACTTGACGCCACGTTTCTGCTATCAGTAGTAGAGGCATGCGGACAGTGAATCTTCGTAAGGTAGCCATTTGCGCACTCTGGTTGGCCAGGGGTAATCTTAGAAGCGGCTCAACCAACCTAGGGTCTCTCCACACCACAGCATCCCAATCCGACCGAATCAACCTAG
>JAYJMJ010292860.1:0-10626 GCA_036873875.1 Laminaria ephemera
CTCTCTCTCTCTCTCTCTCTCTCTCTCTCTCTCTCTCTCTCTCTCTCTCTCTCTCTCTCTCTCTCTCTCTCTTTCTCCGTCTGTCTTCCCCCCAAAACGTCGATGTTACTAGCCGGCCCGCCGTGACGCCCCCCCCCTACACATTCCCCCGCTAGGTCCCGCCCTGCCCGTTCTTCCGCACAAAACAAAACATTTTTCTTGAATTGAATCATCTCCGCCACCAGCCTCCGTCATTTAGCCTAAATCCTTGAGCCTCCACCACTCAGCCTCCATCATATTCCTTTCTAGCCAGACGCCCTGCCCAGAAAATGTTTTCCACCCCATCCACAGCCTTCAACCCTACTAAAACACTACCTGGTACCAATATTGCTTTTATATGATCGACGTCAAAGCCCACCCCACCACCACACTCTCAGTACTGATTAGAAGTGATCGACGTCAAAGCTTATGCTGCACATGGTCGGATGAGGAACATGGCAACAGTAATATTTGCGTAGTAAATACCTGGTATTGTCGGATGGCAAGCATGACAATATAAAAAGTTTAGGTGGGCATGAAAAAGCATGACACTTAGATATGTTTAGGTAAGGCACATTGTCGGATCGCAGTCATGAAAATCTAGACATTTACTGGTCGGTGTTGGCTGGTGTTGACAGTATTTTTCGAGTGCTTGCTTCCCACCATCCCGACGAAGGAATACTCTTTGGCTAAACAATGCCCTGACGAGTGCGCCGTTCTCCCTTCCATTTCGAGGTCCCGGTGTATTGCGACGGGATAATTGGTTGGCTTGCAGTCGGTGGACGGTTGCCATAAGCTCCTCCTTTCGATTCGGTTTATGGATGGGTTTATGGTCACCCGCTCGCTTCTCAAAACGATTGTCCGTAGTTTCAACCGTTTCCCCTTGCGGAGTCACCTTTAATCACTCCTTTGATTGCGTTCGCTAGTAGACCGTTAGCAGCCTATGTCGGGCTCCCCATCTATGTAGAGCTCACCACATATTCATTCGAGAAAACGGTTGAGGCACTGTGTAGGAGACGAAGGGGGTTATCCCTACATTGGTTGATTGGGTTTGATTGGGTTAGAGGTAAGGGTTGCAGTTAGGGTTGGATATAATTCAAAGCGCACGCCAATTATTTTCTGGAATAAGTGGGAAGGTACCTCCCCCCATCGTCGGAGAGTATCCAAAGAGGTGTGCAATTTCGACGGCTGAGCCCCCATTGTACAGCCTACGGGTTGTCACCTCGACGAAAAATAGCCCGTCTCGTCCTCCCGCAACAGCAGCACCATGAGCCATGCTGTTATGAACACCTACTCAACAAGAAAGTGGGCCATTTTTTTACGGTCCCAGTAAGCAAGTTCACACCGTCCATGATACGTCTCGCAAGCAAGTTAACTGCACCCGACAGCCCTACCTATTGCGCAAGGACCCTCCATGACCGCCACCTACAGCCAACGTCGAGTGTTGGACAATGCACTTGCATTTCCCTTTTTTTCTGTCCTCGCGATCCTGCGCTGCTCCGTTTTACTCACCTCCTTGACACAGAGCCGCTTTGGAAGCAATATTAAGGGGAGGTCTTCTTGTTCGTAGACCCCCCCCTCGATCGCTTGGCGCTAAACCAGCCAGACAAACCATCCGATCTTGCCGCTATCTCCCCTAGTTAATCGTACCAGTTTTATGTCGCCAAACGTAGCGCGTACCCTTCCGGTACTCTGTGACCCGCCACTAGTAGGGGCGGTGCTAGTATCTGCGCTACTCTTGTACACGGTACACGTAAACCGTCCTCTATACCAACCACAATCAATACCTAGATGACGACTTCCGCCGTAAAACCCTTCGCTATACACGCTGGGAATATATACTACAGCATTTACGTATGACACGATACTTCGAAATATATGTTTAGTTCTTTTTCCACTCTTCTCGCGTTGAATAAGTGTTTCTCCGCCTCCCCTTCCACCCCTCGCTATTGATTCCGACCGGCCCGCCCGCGCTACAGACGCCTTCTGGAAACAGTAGATGGCAGGATGTTCCTGCTCGAACTACCGCGCGGCCGGGCGATCTATTATGAACATGAAATTTACTGCTATAAACAACCATTTTGGAACCTGACCGAGCTACCGAGAATCATGCCAACGTGCAGAAGTACGTGGACCGAAGGCCACAGCGGCCACACAATCCTCTTAAATATGTGTCGTCTCCAGCTCGCAATGACGAAGCAGAGTTGGACAGAAGCACGCGACGACGACGCAGTTCGATGTGTAGACATACACTACAGACGCTTAGTAGTACATAGTAGCTGGTGCGGCACAGGGAAAAGCTTCCGAAAAGGAAAATAGCCTATTAAACGATGGCATTCAACAGCAGCAGCAGCGACTACGTAAGACACGTACCAGGTACACATTTATTTGTCGAGTATTCATACACTTATGCATGGGCGCCACGAATAATATAGTGCACCTGGCGGAATGTTCTTTATTCTGATTGTACTATAAAATGCTACTGGTACGTGTTGAAAACACGCGAACAACGTGCTGCGCAGCTTGCCTAATTGAGCATTGATCAACAGCTTGACATTGCTGGTCCCGTCTTGGGCGCATGGAATAACTTCATATTACAAATAAATATTGTTGATTTTGTATCTATACTTCGTATCAGTGTAGATATGATACAAAAGGCGTATCAGTGTGACTGTGAGACCATTGTTCTTCGTATTTTGCTGTTGTTCATTCTGCTGTTATGGTAGTTGACGATCTCGGCCCAGCATCACTTTTCCAGCTGCGGACTCTAAGAAGAGGCTTCATAAGAAATGCCCTATCAGCAGCTAGGTAGGAGGGGTAGGCCATGGTGGTAGCATTCACCAGTCCCTATCTTTCTTCTATCCATGAAATATGAGGACTTCATCATCAGAAGAAAAAACACATTTATTTGCTGTTCGATGTCTCTTCTCACACATTGCAAACTATCCGCAGCAAGAAGGAGACAACCCAAAGAGAAAGCAAACGCAAACAAGCCATGCTAGTCTATATAATTTATAACTCAACTTGCATAATGGTCACATTGTTATTTTCTACCTGCCTCCGACTCTTACTATGTGCCCTTTCTACAACCTTCCCTTACGGCATACCTGGTATTGCTCTACCTTACTTGCGCCTTTTTTTCCAAACCTGCATCCTGGCTCTATCCGCCCGCGTTCGGTGTTAATCTGGTAGAAGCAGGAGAAACGTCGTCATGGCCAGCACCTGCTACCTGTAGTAGGACGGCCTTGTCACGGTATTCCAGAATCGGGGCGTCCCGAACCTATTCTCCAGCCTAGTCGGCGCACTAACAACATGACCCTCTCCTCCTCCAAAAGGCTATATAAGCATGGTCGTTAATATTATTATGTTTGCCATGCGACAATGTGCAGCATGAGAGTATGAGCTTCAACGTCGGTCAGTCATAAACATTCCCAGAAAGGGGAAAAAAACCAATGCAAGTATGGTGAATTGATCGAATGACTGAACCGTTAGCGAGTACCATGTGAAGAAAGCGTGGTGCTTTTCGATGGGCCGCAGGGATGGCGGTGCTGGTTGCTGCCCGCTTCTTGTTGACCACGTTCTTGCGTTGTTAATTTTCTCGAGGATTGTTCGGCATCGGGGGTAGAAGTGACAAGGTGTGTGTGGAGCTCAAGACATACCTAAGCTCCCCTTGAGGTGTCGTTCCTATCTATCGTAACAATGCCGTAGTACCTCCAACCGTAACGCCTTGCATCGGAGGTCAGATATATGAGGTGCGGCTCAAAGGAACAAACATATAAAAACCCCGTAACTCTTAATATCCCCCGCGGCCTCAATTTGTGAGGCTATACGCATAATAAACCTCTGGGGCCCTCTTGTGGTGCTATACAGAAGATAAAGCTGAGGGGGTGGATGTTGGGTCGCAAAACGACAACGGTGATCGGTAAATGGGCTATTCAAGGTGGACGGATGATGTGAAAGGCAAATGACTATGGATGTGGAAAGAAATACTGTATACCGAGAAGACTTGTCTCTCGGCGACGCATAGAAAATGAAGGGCGAGGAACGTGGGACCTTTTTTTTTTTTAAGAGCATCTCGCTACACTCTCGTAGCGCCGGTGGTTGAGAACCTGTCAACGGCAACAGCATCAATAACCATCACGCTGCAATATTTACGGCTGCCTCGTAGTTTGTGATAATAGAGCTTGTTGTCTCTCTCTAAGATGATGAATCGGCACGGACGCTCGGTGTGTGCTACTTAGATATGTCCATGGGTGGAAAGAACACCTTAATGTGAAAACATGTGAAGAACACACAGACACACACCACACGCAACAAGCATTGTATGCGCGCATGCATGCACATGCAATAAACAGGTACAGTAGAGATCCCTCGATAGCGCCAGTTGAGTAGTGCCGGTTGCCCGATATAGTGCGTGTGAAATCGCTTGGCACAGATGGGAACAACAAGTTGTGACAGTGAGCGGAGTAGTGCCGGTTGCCGCTATAATTCCGGTATTTCCGGCTGGTACATGCCAGCACTATAGAGGGACCACCACTATACTGTACATGCTAATAGCGAGTGTCATATACGTAATTTGTGTGCATCATATACGTACGAATGGCCACCTACAGTACGTGCACGTGTAGTAGTCTAGATATGTATGTGCGTCCAGTCGAACGCATGCATGCACACGGACACCTAGGGTGGAAATCGCGGTTGTTGCTCTCTCTCTCTCTCTCTCTCTCTCTCTCTACGAAGTATGATTCAGATAGATTCGAGAATAATCGTGGCTTCGAGTCTCGTATCTGGGCCGTGCCAGGTTCTACCGAGTTAGTCTCGCTCTGTACCCGGTATAACAGCTCTGTATTTTGAATCCACCGATACTCAAAGGTAATGAACCCTTTAGCCACTGCTGCTCACACTAATTGTTAGTGTTTCTTACCCGTGGTCTCTCTCTGTTACGTTAATGCAGTTTGGACAATATCCACGCCGTGTGGGGTACGTGCACAGGATAGCGCTGCACGACGGCCGGAAAGTTTCCGCGTCTCCCCACGGTGAAGGGGAGTGACGTGGGGGTGAGCTCAAAATCAGAGCGCTTTATTAGTGTGATCTTGGCTGTTTTGTTTCGTTCCGAACTGACCATTATCTACTACGTATATATACCATTTCTGTCTTCTGCTGTTTCATCATTCGCTGCTTTTTTTTTCGTTCCGAGCTAATACATGCAGTAACAATAAACCGATACAGTGTTTTTAGGCTTTGTTTCTTATATGAGAACGACGTGTCTTACACTAACATCCGTGTCGAATTCACTTTTTTCCCCAAAATTTCTAGGCTTGAGTTCCTTACGGGGCTCTTTCTTATCAGATGCACCCGGTTATTTATCATAAAAGTCTTGTGTTTTTAGCGCATACATGTTGTCGTGTGTCGTATATTTTAACTCGCAAGTTTACAGTATGTGCCTTCTACCTCCTACACGCATCATCGAAGGCGTCCCCTACACTGCCAATCCATGTCGTCTATTGGCCCTTTGTCGAAGCTGCCACTGGACACCCGGCACAAAATAGTTGAACCTTACCACTGTTGTTCCCATCACCCTCTGGCCAATGACATAGCCACCGATCTTCTTCGCCACCAACATGGTCCATCCGCCGCGAACTTGGAGATGGTTCATGCGGGTTCCGTTCTCTAGCAAGACATATGATATTCGGAAAAACAGATCTTTACGCCCAGATTCGACACGAAGTTGTCCAATACTGTTGATTGTACTTTTGTGCGTGGTACGGGTTTGACAATGGTTGATGATGTTAGGGAGTTCCTATGGTAGATTGGCTCTATTGTTGTGGGAGATTCATAGCAGAATATCCCCGGGTCGGCGGCTTTTCCCGCCGGATGTTTTTCCCCGGTGGCTTTCACTTAACTTGCTTTACGACTGTCTTCTACTTGACTTCAATACTTGGATGATAGCTACGTGGACGCTCGAGGACCTCGGTTAATATATCTATACTTCTACTCTTCTCTGTCTACAACCGACCCCACCACCCTGTGACTCTCCACCAGCGGGTAACCCCTTTGATGCCTTTTGGGTCAGGAAACACGATTAATCGCCGAGTACTTTGGCCCAATTTGAGGTCTGGGTGCTGTGCAGGACTACTCCAGTCCAGTGGAGGGAGTTAGCGGAGGGCTCTTATTCGAACCATGCCTGCAACGAGTTCGAAGGGGCCTGGAGAGCGTTGGTGGAAATTACAGAGAGGAGAGCAGAGTGGTTCTACCGGGCGAAGATGGTGGAACTACGATTACTGGCCGCAAGGTGGAGTAAACTTGAAGAGGCTATCCAGCTTGGCCGATACCATGAAGTAACGGTGAAATTCGATGAGATCTGCCAAATCGAAAATCTACTCGAGCACACTCAATCCGCCATTCAAAAGTACTTGACTATCCTACACGATTTGTGAACTCTCCCTCCAGGCGGAAATGCGGAAGGAACCGCAGCCTTTTGCTCAGATACAAGATAAGGGTGCGAGCATGGCCAAGTTTGAGCGTAAGCTCGTAGCCCACTTGGTACTGGGGGAGAGGGCACTGCACCACAGCAGCCGCAGTGGAATCAGCAGCTTCAGCAGATGGCAGAAAAGGACAATTTATTTTGGCTTGATGATAGGATACTGGAAGAGGAAGAAGGGAACGAGTTGGCTGATGGGATGGTTTTGGGAATTACAGGTATGGTGGTTGTGGAAGGGGAGAGGAAGGAGAAAGAGACCGGGGAGGTGGAATATGTCAAGAGAGGGGTTTTGGACCAGCAGCAGGCGGACACGCCGCGCCACTCTGAACGGCTGGGAACTCTAGCCCCCGGCCCTCAGGATGGCGATGAATAGCTTGGTCGAGTGCAAGGCGAGGTGTCCCAGCAACAGCAGCAACAACAGCGATGGTGTTGGCATACGAGAATAACGAGAGCGTGAGGGGGTCTTGGGATGACAAGCGGATTCTTGGTGGTCTGATTGGAAAGCTGAACTACGAGTCGTATTCATCGTGCTGCGTGGGAGCGTGTGATGGTCAGCCCAACGACGTGCGGGAAAGAGCTGGCATCGGCACGAGTTGGGTAGGAAACCAGAATCTACAGCAGGAGCCGCAGCAAGACTGGGGGGCGTGGGCGGACAAGGGCGCTGTTCAACATCGTCCCGGCGTTCTTCTGTTATCGCCCTTGCGCTGTTCAACATCGTCCCGGCGTTCTTCTGTTATCGCCCTTCCGGCTAAATTAAGCATCCCAACTGACACATGCTACGATAGACGTGCACCAGCTTTTTTCTGAGACTCATCACTTGTGGAGCTCTGTGCTTCACCCACAAACTGATTTTGAGAAGAATGAAAGTGCATCCTGATTAACAAACCCATGGCCTAGGTGTACAAAAAGATCAGATTGCAAAACAAGAATGGCATGCCGACGATTTTGGGTTAAGGAGCTCTGTCATTAAACAAAAACGCCCAAAGCGCTACGTCTATCGTAGCCCGCGTCAACTGATCGTCTCAGGCTGATTCAGGTCTTATGGTCTTTCTTTCTGGTGTGTGGATTCCTGGTATGTATCTGGTATGGTGCTTGGTTTTTGCTCTCTTTTATACCTGGTTCATAGTACCGTCAGAATATCGTAGGAAGCCGGTGACTGTCTCCTTTCTAGAGGCAAGTCATAGTTGGAATGGTCCCTTCGCCCCTAGGGGGCATACACCGAATGGTATAAACAAATGTCAGGTTGCAGCACCAGCCAGCGCTGGTTTGTGATTGCTTGCGACGACGATTTTGCTTTGCTTGCTTTTTAACGTTTTACAGTATGCTAGTAGACCCAAAGTAGAAATGAGATGCTGTGTGGTGTGCCAGGGGGTAGGTCACACTGCTTAGGTAACGCTGATGATGATGCCGTCTGTTGCAGCTGGTACAATGTCGTTAGCATGCAGCAACGAGAAAAACACTCTACTAGATTGCAATCGTACACAACTGATGACTGCCCAGCTAGCACTGACTTTGGACTGCTCTATTGTCTGCGTATGCACGGCAGTTTTGGTCCTTTGGTTCATTTTCAATCAACCATTTGAACCCCGACCGAGAAGGTCAGTGCAGCAGTAGATTGACGGTCTTTAGTCTTACACAGTACTACTGTGTACTTCCGGGATAGCTGGTTGACAATCTCGCGGGGACCCCACGATAGTGCTTTTATTAGACTAAGAAACTACTCGTGGAACAAAACATGAAGCAATTTATTATATGGTGATTCTGGGTGGAGATGTGTGTATGTGTTCTTCACATTAAACTGATATTTTCACCCTGATGCTGTGCCGTCACGAGCAGAGGTTACAGTAATTTGATGGGTGATGATTGAATGGCTGAGCTGTTTTATGACCGAAAACTATATATTCGTACCTGATAGGGAACGCAGCAAAAGCAGCATTGTTTTTACATAAATGCAACTACGCGTAACCAATATGCGGTCGCCGTAATTATGTGATTGCGTATAAACTACCTGCAGCTTGTAGCTGTTACCTAACAAGCAAATATTATTTTACCTACGTTAATTACCCCCCCCCCCACACATTACCACTCCCCCCAACTCTCTGCAGAATGATTTTCGAAGCTGATAGGAAGCATAGGTACAACGAAGAACGACGTAGAAAGGGATAATGCAGGAGCGAGGATTATAGAAGGATGGGAGCAATTGGTCAAGACCATGGCAAGTCAAGTCATAGGGAAGCAGTTGATAGTATGCAACAGAACAGCAAAATGGTGGGACGAAGAAGTAAAAGAGGCTACAAGAGAAAGGAGAGAGGTACACGAAATATATTCATCGAGTAAAACTACACCAGGACGGGAGGAGTATGCTATGGCTAGAAAGAAAGAAATAGAGATGGTAGAGGAAAAGAAGAAGGGCATATGGAAAGAATCTTTCCAGAGATGTAGTTAATATAACAAATGACGATTTTGATGGCGGGATGAAGCAGATGTGGGTAGGGGTAATAGGGATATTGGGCAAACAAGCAGGAGAGGCAGACACGGGAATAGCTGCGCTAGGAGCTCATAACGGTAAAATGATTTGTAGATTGAAGGGGAAGAGAGAAGTATTAGTAGAGCATTATCGCAAACTAGGAACGCCCACAACCAACGAAAAATTCGACCCAGAATTCGAGACGAAAATCAACGCTTGGGCAGAGGCGAAAGTAGATGCATCAAAAAGGGTAGATAGTGGTTCACAAGGGTTACAGAGAGGGTTCACAAGGGAAAAAAGAAAGAAGTGTGTAGCTAAACTCAAGAATAGAAAGGCAGCAGCAGGGGCAGACCAAACGGTTAACGAATTTCTGAAGTACAGGGGAGAAGGAATGCTTACCATAATGGTTGTGCTGCATAATTGGATCTGGAAAAACGAGTACGCACCTAAGAGATGGAGAGAAGGAGTAATAGTAAACTTATTCAAGAAAGGAGATAAAGCTGACCCCGGGAACTATAGAGGGATGACACTACTAAGCACAGTAGGCAAAGCGTTCTGTAAGATCTTGAATGATAAAATGGGAACAATGATAGAGAAGGAAGAAAAAATAAGCGAAGGGCAAGCAGGGTTTAGGCCAAACCGTAGCTGAGTAGACCACGTATGCACACTAGGTAAGATAATTCAAGGTAGGAAATACGTGGGGCTAACAACGTATTGTTTCTTTCTAGATGTACAGACAGCCTGTGACACAGTTGGAGAAATGGGTTGTGGAAAAAGTTGCGGGAAATTGGGATCTGAGGAACGATGTGGAGAATGATGAAACGTATGACAAAATTTGCGAGAAGTGTTGTGATGCTGGACAGGGAAATATGTAATTACGTTGATATTTTGCAAGGAGTTGCACAGTAGTGGTGACCGTTATCACCCAATTTATTCAAGGTATATGTTAATGACATAGTAGCCGTCGAAGCAGCAAAGCAGGGAGTCACGGTGGGGGAAGATACGGTGTCGGGGTTGATGATTGCCGATGATTTCGTGTGTATATCAGAAACACCCGAAGGGTTGCAGAAACAAATAGGCAAGGCACTAGAATAAACTAGGAAATGGAGAGTGACAGCGAACGTTAAAAAAGTGCGCAGTAGTTGTATGTAACGATGATAAGGAGAACCCGGTAACGTTCAAATGGAATCAGGGAGAAGACGAACTACCGATCGTAGACCAGTATACGTACCTTGGCGTAGAAAGCTCAAAAAAATGCTCTTGGGACGCACAGATAGCGAAAGTAATGGGGAAAGGTAAAGCACACGTAGGCAAGATGGGTGCGATCCCAACAGACTCGCACCTTGACACTAAGATCAAACGATGTATTGAGATGAATGTGATTGTACCAAAGGTGGAATATGCAGGAGAGGTAGGTATGGGAAGGGAATGCGAAGTTCGTGAAGCAGCTGGAATCAGTACAGATGATAGCTAAAAAAGTGCTAGGAGGCTCAAGTACGACGAGTAATACGGTATTAAGAGCAGAACTGGGAATGTACCCACTCAAAACAAATAGAGACGTGAGGAAGTTGAATTGGCAATATAAGGTAAGGAACATGCCAAAAAAGAGGTTGCCAGCCATAGCTGATAGGGCTGTGTGGGAGAAAGTAACAAAAGGGCG
>JAYJMJ010292894.1:0-10623 GCA_036873875.1 Laminaria ephemera
GTAGTTTGTCTAAATCTAAGTTTAGTCTAAATTTAGACTAACAAAAATATAAAATACATATATTTAGACAATAAGAAACACATATACTAATTTAAAAAATATTATTAAACTTAGTTTGTACAAATTGTCTAAATTAGACAAAGTTTAAACAAGACTTAACTTAGACTAATAAACGTTTAATTTTACTCCTTTTAGATATTGTTTAAACATTTTGTCTTAAATTACATTTTACTTGTCTATTTATTATTTTTTAATGTTCCAGTGGAAATGACAGTCCCTCGCACAATGATTTAAAGCGAATCTAACGCTTATTTGAAAATTAATATTTGATTTAAATTGAATTTTAATATATTTATGAAAAATATATTAAATAAAGTAGAACATTTATGTGAAAATTTTATTAATGTGTATAAAAATAAGAATATTGGTAATAAAGCCTTGCCTGGGATTTGAACCCAGAATTCTAAAAGAACTGGTTTTCGAGACCAGCGCAATACCGGATTATGCGAACAAGGCTTAATAATAATATTAACTAGTATAATATTATAAAGATTTATTGATACGAAGAGTTAAAATTTATATACTATAAAGTTTTAGAGTAACTTTTAATCATTTGTGTGTTTTAGTGATGAATATTATATTTAAAGAATTAAATTATATAGTAAGTATGAAAGAAATTGTAATTTTTGAAGCTCATGAGAGTGATAAGAAGTATATAAAGCAAAATATGAAAGGATTTAAGTTAAAATTCTTTGAGGAAAGTATCCAAGACGTACCAATTAGTAAATTTAAGAAGGCTGATGCTATAAGTATTTTTATTTATTCAAAAGTTGATTCTAAAATTATAGAACAATTACCAAATTTAAAACATATTACCACTCGTTCAACTGGATTTGATCATATTGATTATAACTTTTGCGCAGAACGGAAAATTTGTGTATCAAATGTTCCTTTTTATGGAGAAAATACTGTAGCAGAACACACTTTTGCTTTAATTTTAAATTTATCAAGAAAAGTACACCTTTCTTATTTAAGAGAAAAAAATGGAAATTTTTCAATTGATGGTTTACAAGGATTTGATTTAAAGGGAAAAACTATTGGAGTTATTGGAGCTGGAAAAATTGGATTAAATACAATTAAGATTGCTAAGGGATTTGGAATGCATGTAAAGGCATTTGATTTACATCAAGATAATTTTACATCAGATTTATTACATTTTGATTATGCAACAGTTGATGAAATCTTAAAAACATCAGATATTGTAAGTTTACATATGCCTTATTTTAAAGCAACTCATCATTTTATGAATAGAGCAAGATTAAATAAAATGAAAAAAGGAGCTTTATTAATTAATACTGCTAGAGGAGGACTAATTGATACGGATGCTTTATACGATGTTTTATCAGAAGGTAGGCTTGGTGGTGTTGGATTAGATGTTATTGAAGGAGAAGAGTTTATTGGTCATGAAGATGAATTATTAAAACAAAAAAGTAATAATAAAAAAGTTTGTCAAGTATTTAGAGATCATAAAATATTTGATATGCCAAATGTTATTTTTACACCACATAATGCGTTTAATTCTATTGAAGCAATTCATAGGATTTTAGACACATCTATTGAGAATATGGAAAACTTTGGTAAAAAGGGAAAACAAGTTTTTCAAATTAATAAATTTTAATAAATTTATTAATATAATTTTAGATTTTATTTTTAAAAATTAGAGTAATAATTTCTTTAGGAAACTATTTATATTTGAATAATTAATAAATTATCCATGTTTAGGTGGACAAAAAACATGAAAAATTACAATGTAATTTTTGGCATATTTTGACCAAAAACACTATTCGTGTTTTGGTGGACAAAATATATTTACACTTTTAGCTAATGCCACATCAGCAGCTTCACCAAATCCTTCACTAATTGTTGGATGTGGGTGGATAATGTGTGCAATATCATCAAGAGTTGCTCCCATTTCTATAGCCAAAGTTGCTTCTGCGATATTTTCAGATACATGAGGTCCAACCATATGGACTCCTAAAATCATATTATTACTTCTATTAGAAATAATTTTCACAAATCCAGTTGTTTTTTCAAACATTCTAGCACGACCTAATCCAGCAAATGGAAATTTATCAGACATTACATCATAACCTTTACTCTCAGCTTCATCTTTAGTTAAACCTACTGATGCAATTTCAGGATCATTATATACAACCATAGGAATTACTTTATTATCTAAAAATGATTTTTCTCCAGATGCATTTTCAGCTGCAATTTTACCTTCCTTAGTTGCTTTATGAGCAAGCATTGGCCCAGTTACAACATCTCCAATTGCATAGATGTGTTCTAAATTTGTTTTCATTTGAGTATCTACATTAATAAATCCTCTTTGGTCTAATTCAATTCCAATATCAGATAAGTTTAAGTTAGATGTATTAGGTTTTCTTCCAACAACAACTAATAATTTATCACATTCAATAGTTTGATCTGAACCATTTTCACTAAACTCAATTAAAACATTATCGTTTACAACTTTAGCAGATTTTGCTAAGCAATTATAGTGTGGATTTACATTAAATTTACAAATTTCTTTAGCTACAACTTCAACAATTTCAGAATCTAAAGTTGAAATTAATCTACTTCCACCTTCTAAAATATGAACTTCAGAACCTAATTTACCATATACAGTTCCCATTTCAGTTCCAATAATTCCTCCACCAATAATAACTATTTTTTTAGGTATTTCATCAAGTTTAAAAACTTCATCAGAAGTTATAATTTTTTTATTATCAAATTCAACATTTGGAATTTTAATTGGAGTTGAACCTGTCCCAATAATTGCAGATTTAAATTTAATAGTATTTACATCAGATTGTCCAAAAACTGAAAGTTCATGTTTTGATTTAAAACTAGCATTTCCCTGAATTAGTTCAATTCCATACCTATCAAATAATCCACGAATACCTTTTTCTAATTTATCTACAATTCCATCTTTCCATTCACGCATTTTATCAATATCTACGTTAATTTCTTTTGCAGAAATTCCCATATGTTCTAATTGTGCTAAAACATTATAATAATTAGATGATGTAATTATTGCTTTTGTTGGAATACACCCCCAATTTAAGCAAACTCCCCCAACTTTTTTTTCTTTTTCTACAACAATTACATCTTTTCCTAATTGCGCTGCTCTAATTGCTGCAACATAACCACCTGGTCCTGAACCAATTACCACAACATCACACTCTACTGTTAAACTTCCAACTACCATTATTTATTTTTCTCCATTTTCATTTTTATTTAAGCTTCCATTAATAATAAATCTACATTTTTCAGAAGTTCACAAATTTTGTTAAAAAATTTAGCAGCTTCTGCACCATCAACTGTTCTGTGATCAAATGTTAAAGATAAATGTAAAACATTTCCAATAACAATTTCATCATTTAATACTACAGGTTGTTTTGAAATTTCTCCAATTCCTAAAATTGCAGTTTGAGGATAATTTAAAATTGGTGTAAAAAATTGACCACCTTTTGCTCCAAGTGAAGTAATTGTAAATGTCCCATTTGCCATATCTTCAGAAGTAATTTTTGAATCATTTGCTTTTTGAACTAATGAGGATATATCTTTAGCAATTTGTACTATTGATTTTGTTTGAGCTTTGAATACATTTGGAACTAATAATCCTCTAGGCGTATCCATTGCAATACCAATATTAAAATCAGATTTCAAAATAGTTGAGTTCTCTGTTGAAATAGCATTAAAACTTGGATGTTCTTTTGCTGCTGCTATGAAAGCTTTAATAAAAAAAGGAAGATAAGTTAATTTAACATCTTTTTTAGCTAAAATTTCTTTCTCTTTTAATCTTAAAGCTACTAAATCATCAATACAAATTTTATTAAAAATTGTTAATTGGTCGGATTTATGTAGACTATCAACCATTTTATCAGCAATAATTTGTCTTATATTATCATAAGGCATTGGTACATCATAAGGTAATGTTTCAATTGGTTTTGTTTTATTTAGGTGATGTTCATTTAATTCTTTATTTTCAGAAATTTCTGATTTATTTTCCTCTACCTTTTCAATATTTTCTTTAACCTTAATTAGTTCTTGTGGAGAAATAGAATCTGTTTTAATTGATTCATTTTCTTTATTAATTTCTAAATCTTCTAAATTAATTCTATCATTTTCACCTGACCCAGAGATTTTAGTAATATTAATTCCTTTTTGTAAAGCTATTTGTCTCACATTAGGACTTACAATAATATCACGAATTTCATCTTGTCTTTCTGAGAATTTGTGCCCATCATTATTTATTACATGTTTTTCTGGTTCTTTAATTTGTATATTTTTATCTTCTATAGTAGAAGATATTTCTTGTGGGATATTTTTTTCAATTTTAGGTTGAGTTGATTTATTTTCTAAATCTTCAATTAAAATTTGACTATGATTTCCAGTCCCAGAAATTTTAGATAAGTCAATATTATTTTCTTTTGCAAATTTACGAACTCCTAACATTGCTTTTACATTGTTAGAATCTTTATTTTGATTTGTTGTTTCAGACTCAGAAATTTCACTTGTGGATGTTTGTTTTTGTTGAGAACTTCCAATTTCAGATAACCCTTCAATTTTATATGATTTTTCACCATTTGAAACTTCTTTTTCATTTGATTTTATTTCTTTAACTTTTTCAGTTTGTTTTTGATGTTCATCATTAGATTCAGGAATTGTTTTTTCATTATTTCCAACATCAATAGTTACAATAACATTCCCTACAATTAAATTATCATCTACTTTATTTAATAATTCTACAACTTTTCCAGTTACTGGACTTGGAATATCAACAACAGCTTTATCTGTTTCAACAGAACAAATAGTTTGATCAATTTTAATATTATCACCAACACCAATTTTCCAATCAACTAATTTTCCTTCAGTTATACCTTCACCAACATCTGGGAATTTAAACTCATAAATATTAAATGCCATCGTTTTTTATTAAAACTCCAATACCTTTTTTACAGCGTTTTTAATTCTAGTTTTATTTGGTAGAAAATAATTTTCTAATGCAAATTGTGGAAACGGTAAATCCCAAGAAGTAACTCTTTGAACTGGAGCTTCTAGGTTTAATACACATCTTTCATTAATTTGTGCTGAAATTTCAGAACTTAATGAACAAGCTTTTGTAGCTTCTTGAACAATAATACATTTTTTAGTTTTATTAACTGAGTTAGTTAATGTTTTAACGTCCAAAGGCCATAGTGTTCGTAAATCAATATGTTCAACTGAAATTTTTTCAGCTTCTAATTCTTCAATTGTTTCTTCACAAAGCCGCGTCATTGCCCCCCAAGAAATCATTGTTAAATCTGTACCTTCTTTTCTAACATTTGCTTTATCTAATTCAATTTCATAAGCTTCTTCTGGAACATCTTCTTTAAAACTTCTATATATTTTTTTAGGTTCTAAAAAAATAACTGGATCTTCTGATTTCATTGCAGCTAACATTAAACCTTTAGCATCATATGGGCCAGCAGGCATAATTACTCTAATACCTTGAGCATGAATAAAGAAACTTTCAGGAGATTCTGAGTGATGTTCTAATGCTCTAATTCCACCAGAACATGGAGCTCTTAAAATCATTGGACAGGACATTGTATTATTTGTTCTTTGCCTAATTCTTGACATGTGTTGTTTAATGTGGTGAAATGCTTGATAACTAAACCCACTAAATTGAATTTCAGGAATTGGTTTTAATCCATTTAAACTCATACCAATTGAACATCCAACAATAGCTGCTTCTGCTAGAGGAGTATCAATTACTCTTTCTTCCCCGTAAGTTTTTTGAAGATTTTCTGTTACTCTGAAAACTCCTCCATCAACTCCAACATCTTCACCTAAAATAACAACTTTGTCATCTTGTTTCATTGCGATATCAAGGGCATTATTTAATGCTGATACCATATGCATTTTAGTCATTTTTAATTGTTACCTCCATTATTATTTTCTTCACTGATTTGTATTATTTCATTTAATAATTCTTCTTTTTGTTCTTTTAACATTTCTGGCATTTGCGCAAATACATCTTCAAACATTTGTTCTGGATTTGGTTTTTCAACTGTTAATCCTTGTTCAACTGCATCAGTAATTTCTTGTTCAATTTTTTGATGAATATTATTTTTTTCTTCATCTGATAAAATGTTATTATTTGTAATATATTTTTCAAGTCTTAATACAGGATCTTTTTGCGTCCATTCATCTATTTCTTCTTGAGTTCTATATTTTAATGAATCATCGGAAGTTGTATGGTCACCCATTCTATATGTAATTGATTCAATTAATGTTGGTCCATCTCCACTTCTTGCTTTTTCAAGTGCTTGAGATGTTACTTTGTTTACTGCTAATACATCATTTCCGTCAACTTGAATTCCTTTAAAGCCGTAGGCAATTGCTTTTTGGGCAATAGTTTCAGATTTAGTTTCTTTTGATGTTGGTGTTGAAATTGACCATCCATTTCTTTGACAGAAAAATACAATAGGTAAATTAAAAACTCCTGCAAAATTCATTGCTTCATGAAAGTCACCTTCTGAAGTTGCTCCTTCTCCAAAGTATACAATTGTTACATCTTTTTCCTTTTTAATTTTAGATGCCCATGCAAGACCTGTTGCGTGAATACATTGAGAACCAATAGGAATTGAAATAGGTAAATTATGAGTGTGGTTTGGATTTCCTAATGCTCTAGTATCTCCATTCCATGCTTGAACTAAAAGGTTTTTAGGAACTCCTCTTGTTAGGTAAATTCCTAACTCACGAAAACTTGGTACAAACCAATCGTTTTCGCAAAGTGCTAATCCACTTCCAATTTCAGATGCTTCTTGTCCTTTTGTTTGAGCATATGTTCCAATTTTCCCACTTCTTTGTAAATTAAATAATTTTTCATCAAATTTTCTTAATAAATTCATGTAATAATACATTTCACTTAATTGCTGTTTTGTAAATCCGGATGCTAATTTTTCATCTACATTTCCGTCTTTGTCTAGAATGGAAACGTGGTTGATTCCAAATTGTCCAATTTGTTCTTGAGCCATGCTTTTTTTTGGATTTATAGTATTATAGTATTTATTTACTATTTTATAGTATGGAAAGTTTATTTGTGGTTTTTGGGTGAATTTTCACTTAAAGTTTATCTAAATTTATTTAAAGTTTTTAGATGATTTTTAGTTATGAGTTTACCAGTATATTTTGTTTCTTTAAATGGAGATTTAGATATTAAATCAATACATAAATTTCAAGATCAAATTGTTAAAAATTATGTGGTAAAAAAAAATAAAAATATAATTTATGGATTTAATTTAAGTCCAACTATTTCGTTTGGAGGGAATAAAAATATTAATTCTTTTGCAGCTGGAAAAAGTTTAGAGGATGTTAATAATAAAAATTTAAATTTTTATACTTCAAATCGTCCAGGTGGAACTACTTATTTGGGACCAGGCCAGAGAACTTATTTTTTTAATATTGGAATTGGGAGTCCAAAGAAAATACCAAATCCAACTTTTGAATTTGGAACGAAATTAATTGAGTTAATTGTTGATTTATCTAAGAGTTTACCGTGTAATAATAGTTATGTTGATTCAAATAAATTATTGTGTGAATCACAAACTGATTTATTTTATCAACATGGTGATAAAAAATCAAAATTAGGTTCATTAGGTATCAAAGGGGAGAGTGTACGAGATAATTCAGTTTTAAAATTAGTTACAAAATATGGAATTAATTTTAATTTATCTAATGAAGGATTAAAACATTTTGATATTATAAATCCTTGTGGAATTGTTGATAAAAATGTTAGTGTTGGATGTTTAGAAGATTTATTAAATATTGAATTAGATATTAATTTTTTTGATAAGATGTTTTTACAATCTTTTGAAAAAAAGTTTCCTTTTAAAATATGTAGAGATGATAATTTATCATCTGAATTACAAATTATATATGATAATATTTCTAGAAAAAACTAATAATTTTATTTAGTTAAAATATTTTAGAATTTATTTATCCAATCAAAATTAGAATATTTTTTTTGAAGTTCTTTTGCTTTTTGAAGTTCTTGTATAGTCCAAGGTTTAATATAATATTTTTCATTTTTTATAAGATTATTTTCAAGAATATTTATAGCATTTAGATAAGAAACTTCACTTTCTTTTGAAATTGATGAAAGGTTTTTATCAACTTCTTTTATTTTAATTTTTTTCTGATGATCATTTTCAGGTTTTAAAATTTTGTTTAATATTTCTTTATTTAATTTGTATAGAAGTGTTCCGTGAATGTATGTGATATTTTTAATTTGCTTTATAGCTGAACCAGAAATTTTACCATTTCCATTTTCTAAAATTATATCATTAATTGGTTTATGTTTTGCAGAAATTTTCATTTCATTTAAGGCTGAGATAATTTTTTTAGAAGTATCTTGATAAATTTTAGTTATGTCGTTTCCAAAATATTTGGAATCAGCAATAATTCCCCAACAAATATCTGATTTTTCACCAAGGTATATTGCACCTCCTGCTGATTCTCTTCTTACGATTTGGATATTTTGTTTTTTAATTTCTTCTAAATTTAAAACTTCTTTTATTTTTTGAGTATATCCAATATTTATACAACTAGGCTTCCAACCACTTAAAGATATAATTGGATCTCCACCATTTACAACTGATTCAATTGCAATTTTATTTAATGCTAATCTGAAATTTGGTTCGTATTCTTGAAATGGTATTAATCTAAACATAGTATATTTGTTATTATTTTATTTTTAATATTTTAGAATTAATATTTTAGAATTAATATATATTTAATTTTTTAAAATTAGATTAGTTTGACATCAAATTTAGTTATTTATTAGTTAAATGTTTAATTTGATGCCCACTCGCACTAACCCACGCATTCATTGCTAGACAAATGTCCAATACTCATACGCGAATCCTCGTGGTGGGCGTAGCCAAATAGGGGTAACGAATCCCTGAGATGGTAATATTAATTAATTAAAATACTTTTATAAATGTTGGTTGGGTTATTTATTCTATGTTTGTATTAGTAGAGTATAATAAAAATTATTCAGATGTATGTGAAGAACTATCTAAGCTAGATTATACTCCTATTACTATTTTTAAATTACGCCTTTCTGGAAAGCAGGAAATAATTTCTCAAATGGAAAAAATTCGTGAGTTAAAGGAACGAATCAATCCAAAATCTAGTGCTATTCAAGTTCAGTTAGATAAAATGGAGAATACTTCAGTTGGAACTGTTAATTCTTTACGTAATGATTTTGATTTGGTTATTGGATTAGGAGGATTAAATAAAGTTAATAGATTTTTTTTTGAAGATACTTTAGTTGATTTTGTGCGGGACCCGCATAATGTTATTTTCAGATCTAAGATGGATTTTATTCATCATCAAAATTCAGGTATTAATCATGTATTGTGTAAGCTTGCTCATGAGAGAGATATTGGAATGTTTTTTAGTTTAAATTTTGTTTTAGGAGAGGATAAGAATAAAGCAAAAGAGTTTGGAAGAGTTTCTCAGAATATTAAGTTTTGTCAAAAGTATAAGGTGCCAGTTGTGTTAAGTTTTGCCATTTCAAATGTTAATCAGATTAAAACTTGTAATCAGTTAAAGAAAATAAGTAGTTTATTTAATTTATCTAGCCAAATGGCATTCAAAAATACATCAATTTTAGAGGATACAGTTAATAAAAATAAATTTAGGTTATCTGATAAACATATAATTGATGGAATTAGGTTCAAATAATTTAATTGTATTAAATAATATGTTTTATAAATGAGGAAATCTTTGTTTTATTATGTTATATACAAAAGATGGTTTTCCAGAAGTGAATGAAATTGTTTTATGTGAAGTTACTAAGATTTATGGTAACTCAACTTTCGTTCAATTATTAGAGTATGAGAAGGAAGGAGTTTTAACAATTTCAGAGATTGCTCCAGGAAGAATTAGAAATTTAAGAGATCATGTTGTTGAAAACAAAGTGATTGTTTGTAAAGTTTTAAGAACTGATGCGAAGTTAAATAGAATTGATGTTTCTTTAAGAAGAGTTCCTATTCAAGTTATGAAGGATAAGCAAGAGTCAATTAAAAAGGAAGAGTATTCTGAAAGAATTTATTTTGATGTTGTTAAGGAATTAAATCCGGGTAAGGATGCTATGTCTGATAAGGAATTAGAGAAAGCAAAGGATACTTTGTTTGAAAATACTTATGAACCTATTTTTGAAGAGTATGAAACTGTTTATGATGCTTTATATGATGTTATGATTGATAATAAGAAACTTGATATGTTTACTGATATTGATCAAAAAACTAAGGATGCATTTTTAAAAATTATTAATGAGAGAATTAAACCTGAAGAAATTGTGTTTAAGGAAACTTTTTCTTTAAAGTCAACTGCTGGAAATGGTGTTAATGTTATTAAAGATTCAATCACTGAATGTTTAAAACCTTTAAATTATGATAAGTTTGTAGTTATTTATACAGCTGCAGGTGAGTTTGGTGTAACTATTACTCATGATGATATGAAGTCAGCTCAAAAGTTATTTGATACTTTTAGAGATTCTTTAGT
>JAYJMJ010292924.1:0-10620 GCA_036873875.1 Laminaria ephemera
TTGTTGTTGTTGTTGTTGTTGTTGTTGTTGTTGTTGTTGTTGTTGTTGTTGTTGTTGTTGTTGTTGTTGCTGTTGTGTGCTGCTGTTGTTAGTTGTTGTTGTTCTCACAGCAATTCATCGCCACGATCTAGTCCGTGGTCACAGGACAGGCTCCAATCACTCTGGAGTGGAAGAATGCTTTACGAAAAAAAAGCAACAAACCAAAACTATACACAAAACTGAAGCAACTCGTACATCAGACAATAAGTAGAAGCGAAATCAGAAATCAGCGTACGTACGAATTAGATAGATCATGTTTAGCTCAGGCGAGGCAAACTTTGGTGCTTGCCTGATCGCGGAATAAAACATAGGACATTATTACCTGTCGTCAACGTTTTCTGCGGTCTATTCGGTCGGCGGCAGAGGACGTATACTCCGGCTTCAGCCATCTCCAAAGGGATCGGTGATTTTAGGCGCCGTGTAAATTAGAACCTGGCACTCGCTCGTAGTAATAACTTCCCATAGCGCCGTTTGTTGAATTGTACCAGCTTGCAAAGGTTCGATCACGTTTTTCGTACGCAAGTATGCGGTCGTTTCGCCATTTCGATTTCGGGCCATCCCAAAGGGCTTCCAAAAGCGTAACATCGCCCCATATATCGTTCATACCGAATAAATAAAATATTCGCCATTTGTATCAGTTGTTGTATAATTCGCACACGGCTTTGCATATAAGCGACAAAACTCGCCCCTTCTCGCACAACATTTTTTGCATCGTACAAGCCCAAGGGTAGATCTTCTTGTTGCTTGCCTTTGCAACACCGTCGTGCCCAAGCATGCTTTAGAAGACACCATGCCCACGGGTGGAAGTAGGACTGCGAATACTGAGTATTGAGACCTATGTCGGTAGTCGAGATACACGAATGAAGCGAGTCTGACTATGGGTCAGCGGCAACGGCAAGCTGTCATCCCTGCTGGTGGTTGCGCTGGGATTCGAATCTCGGCTGGTGCAACCAACCTAGACTATGAACTCGTTTGGGCTGGTCGGTGTCACTTGCCGGGTTTTTTGCGCGGTGACTAACCTATGTTTTGTTTAGTTTTCAAGAGGTTTTTCCTTACTTTCAACTTGCGACACCCTAGGGATTTCAAACAAATCACATCCCGAAGGGGAACCTCGTAGATACTATTGAAGCGGGTTTGACTATGGGTCGAGGCGCCTTTTCCGGTCTTTGACCCACAAATCATACCAGATAAAGTACCGAATATATTTCACTTCATAGAGGTTATTAGGCTGTTTTTCGTGTTTTTGTGTTTTTGTTTTTTACCAATCGCGAGAGGGCGTCGACCCAACCCAACCCCAACCCCAACCCTAACCCTAACCTCAACCCTAACCCAGGCTAAGGCTCATACCTGAGCGCGGCTTCGCCGCGTGTTTTAGAAAAACTAAGAAAAATGTGCGCTGACCACCTCAAAGATCCAAATATATTTGGTACTTTATCTGGTACGATTTGTGGGTTGAGAACACCTTAAAAGGCTACTGTATGGGTCTGTCATCCTTGCCGGCGGTTGCGCCCGGCGGTCGAAACTGGGCTGGCTTGTTTTAATACGCACAGGACTTTTTTCTGAGTTTCTTTCGTCACCGAAAGTGCGAGTGCGAGAGCGCGAGTTAGAAAATCCAGTGCAAATCGACGAGCAGCGGGGAATTCTGAACCGCCTGCTCGATAACATGAAGGCACGTACCCGGGGGGGAGAAGGGACGACACCTGTGACCACGGCTTGTCCACCAGGAGGTCGTTGAGGGTAATCCTCCTATGAGTTGAGCTGGGAAATAAAACGAGAAGATTAACAGAAAGGTCGAAAACTCAAAACCTGGTTGTGGTTTTGGGGTCGAGCTCAGAACGATCGGTCTTCAGGCTCACCTCTATGGACGGTGCAGGGCACCGTAAACGAAGGATGGGATCTCGCGGAACTTCAAAGTGGCGTACGACCACAGAAACACACACTTGCGTAACCCGGCAGGCGTCTTTGTTCCTGTTGTTGGTAGGTGGGTAGGTGGGTAGGTGGGTAAGTGGATGGGGTAGGTGGGCGGGTAGGTTGGCAAGTGGTTGGGTAGGTGGGTAAGAGGGTGGGAGGTGGGCGGGTAGGTGAGTAAGTGGGTGGGTGAGTAAGTGGGTGGGTGAGTAAGTGGGTGGGTGGGTGGGTGGGTTGGTGGGTGGGTGGATGGGTGGGTGGGTGGGTGGGTGGGTGGGTGAGAGGGGAGGGTGTTTTGATTTTTCGATGATTGTGGCGCTGATCTTGCACTATACCATCGTGAGCGAGAGCGGGGGAAAGCGCACCAAGACACTTCACAAAAAGAGGTATAGCAGTTCTTGCGGCACCGCTACGTATGACACGTTTCGACATGTTTTGCGGCGCAGGAGGGGGGGGAGGGGCTAGCATGCACCTCGTCTGACAGCATGCACCTCGTCCGGGGGAATTGGCATGCACCTCGTCTACGTTGTCGATCCGGAATTTTGTACCCCTACGTATTGCACCGCGCGCGCTGAGTTTTTCGACAATATGATATGCAACAGTCGCGCACCCTTTGCGTTCGTCTGTCCTCCTAATCAACGTCCCTCGAACGCTCTTCCTCTGAAAAAGACATTAATATACGAAAGTATATGTTTTTGTGGGCAAGCGTGAGGCATCCCGGGACGTAGGCATGTGGCAGCTGGTAACCACTGCAGTTGTCGGGGGGGATACAAACGCTCGACATTTTATTTCGGGTTTCTGGTCAACACGCTGACAACTGAGGCACACACACGCGACATGAGAACGAACTGTTCGCCCTAATGACATCCATCCCTCAACAACGTCGTTTTACCTGTTCAGTTCGTGCGACATCTCCCATTCTGTCGGCGTGCCCAGTCCTGCACTCCCCAATAGCGCGAGCTCCACTCTTTCGCCGGGGGGCTGAAGCACCAGCTCATCGTCAACTAGTCTTGCGCACCCAAGCAGTTTTCGTCTCACTACCGCTCCTCTTCTGCTGTCGCCGAAGTTCCCCGTCCAATCTACCCCAACAGCATGACCTGAATTTCTGCCAGGCGCCGATGATGATATCAGCCAGAATACAAGACACAGATCGCCACGCATCATTGCCCCTTCACCGTCGCTGCTGTCGTCCGTTACGGCATCGTGCTGAATCTCTCGGTCGCCACTGCTGCTTATAGCCCTTTTGCTATCGGTAGCAATAATACGATTTCCTCTTTTTGCGTCATCAAGACCGTCGCCGTTGCAATTATTATTGGTCGCAACCTTAGCGTTATCGAAGAGGCAGGCGGGAAAGAAAAAACGAATAGGCCGGCCGTCGCATATATCTGCTTCCGTAGGGACCCAAGCTAGCGGCGGCAGCGAAGAAGTATTATTCCGCGTCTCGTCTGTCTCGCCCTGGTGTGCGCTTGTTGTAGGCCGCTGCTGCACGTCACCGGAATAATTGCGAGCACCTCCTAGGTATGGTTTTTTCATGGCTCTTTCACCCCCCCCCGGAAGGGTTTCGCCGTTTGGTGATGGTGATGTGCCAATGCTTACCCAGTTGTCGAGGAGGGGCTGTCCGCCGCTGAAAAACCATGAAGTCGGGTCTTGATCTTTCGATTTAACTTTTTGCGATTTACCGTTTTTCGATTTATCGTGTTTCGATTTGCCGTCTTTCGATCTATCGCCTTCCGATTTATCGTTTTTCGATTTTTCGCCTTCCGATTTATCGTTTTTCAATTTATCGCCTTCCGACTTACCGTCTTTCGACCTATCGTCTTTTGTTTTGTCGTGGTCTTCTGTTTTAGCTCCAGCTCTTTTGACGATTTTATGTTTGTCGTCGCAAGTGTCGCCCACTTCGGCAGCGAAGGAAGGGGCAGACACCCCTGGGGAGCCACGCTCGTTGCCCTCAAAGCTTGCATCCCCCAACTCGGAGGTGAACGTTGTCGTCCGAGTTGGTAGACAGAGAGCGGTCCCATCGTGCGGAATAGCTGTGGCTCGGGAGGACTCAAGGTGAGGAGGGTTTGCGCGATGCAAGCGTAGATTGCGAGCGATTTTACCATTCCAAAACGCTTGGCACAGAATCTCCTCACGGTGGTCGTGGTTCATCAGCTTTCGTTCGCGTTTAGTCGATAAAGAGGAACCCCTCTTATGATGCACGGCGGTCCGATCGTTGTTGTCCTCGTGGTCGTGGTGCATCAGCCCTCGTTCGCTTTTGTTCGGCAACGCTGAACCTCTCTTGTGCTGCAGGGTGATTCGATCAATGTTGTCCTCATGGTCGAGGTTCGTCAGCCCTCGTTTTCCTTTGTTCGGCAACGCTGACCCCCTCTTATGCTGCAAGGCAATTCGATCATTACTATTCTCCTCAGAAATTTCCGACGAAGATCCCCTCTTTTGCACACCGATTCGATCATTATTTTCCACCTCAGAAATTTCCGGCGAGAGCAGTGCATCCACTGCACCGCGCAAGCCTAGGAGGGTGATCTCCACGCGCGGCTGCACCACAGCCGCTGCCGCGGCGGATACGATTCTGCGCACGGCACGCTCGGCATAGTCGCGTCGCACGAGCCACAGAGGCGGCTTGTCGGTGTGGAACCCGGCCGATCGCGCTTGAAGCACGACAAAAACTTCGGGCGGCGAGGCCTTCTCCACTTGACGGCTGTGCTGATGATGCTTTGATGGCAACCCCCGCCGCAACCGCATGTTCTTCTCTGTGTTACCTGGTCGAATACTCCCTTTGCCATGGGTCAACAAATTCGGACAATCGGATAACCACGAGCGGCCACTAAGCGGGACGGGAATCAGCATCTGCGTCCATTCTTTACGCAGAAGATCTCGCTCGAAAAATATCGCTTCCGTATTGCCGTCGTCGCCGTTGGTAGAATTTTCTCGGGAATTTTCAGGGAAATTTTCAAGGACCGTGCCAGATGATTTGGCGTGACCAAAAGAAGATGGCACGGGTTTGGCCCCGATCGCCACTCGAAGACAGTGGGACCGCCCCCCGTCTGCACTGCTATAGCATCCGCTTTCTGTTTGGACGTGACGGCTATCGCTCGCACCATCACCGTGACCGTCACTCTTGTTTCCCCTCTGAGCGTGGCGACTCCTGTTTTCCCTCTGACCGTGGCCACTCCTGTTTCCTCTCTGATGTAAGGTCGTGCCGGCAGCAAGATGGCCGTCATCGGGACTCTTCGTTTCGGTGTTTGCTTTCATTACTGAGGGCACGTGCATTGGCAGTACGACGAGTCGCGGCCTATCGACTTTACCGGATTTATCGGCTTTATCGGCGTGTCTCGATGCGTTCCCACCCCGCGTGAAATCATTGGCGCCCGTACATTCTCCAAAGCAGTTCCCACCGCGCACAAACTCGTCGTTGGTATCCTCTCCAAAGCAGCTGTCCTGGGCGGCCGGAAAACTAGACATTGATCGGTCTATAGACATCGACCGGTCTATTGTGGTGTCGATATTGCACGCTGGAAGGTCAACAACTGCAGCAAAATCCCCGTTCCACTTCGCGGAAATCTGCATCGCTGGGAGACCGATTCTGGGTTTCGCGACGGGGGGGTTGTTGTTCGATCGGGTTCTGCCCGAGAAGGAGGGTGTCGTCGTAGAACCGACTGCACGTATTCCAACGATGCGAAGTTCGATACGAGCCACCTTTTTTCAAGGGTGCGATTAAGGGTGGCAGGCATTGGGACGATGTGCGAGCCCGGGGCTATCAGAGCAACACAAAACTAATCGCACGTCGTGATTTCGTCAAGGTCAAAAGGGGCGTCAGACTCGCTTTCCGAACTATAAATCTTAAACTCTCAGTTTTGTCGACGAGTTGTACCGGCCAAGGGCGAACCAAAAGCAAGATAAAAATTAACGCTATTGTGAGGAGTTCGCTGAGATTAAGCGACCAACACTATGTTATCTACAGTAGGTCAAATACACAGAAGGAGAAAGTTGCCAGGGTCAGCTCTAAATTTGATGTAAATTAGGCGTTAGGCGGTGGTACCCTACGGAATGTCCTCCGGGATGCCTCAAACTGACGATAGAAAAAATGTATGTTAAACAGTTACCTGGTATGTGTATCAACCATCCGAAAGGGGGCGCACACTACGATAGAGGCGCACCATTTGTTTTGTGAGGCTCCTCTATACCTCAGTCATAAACAGATTTCGACGAAATTAAAAGTGCTCCCCGATGAACAATCCCAATAACCTAGGTTTACGAAGAAACACATTTCCAAAAAAAGGATAGATTTGCCGGTAGAAGTAACGGTCTCCGTAGATGCAGTCACCGGCAAGTCACGGTTTATTGTAGAGAGAATTGGGCATGTTTATATCGGGGTCTGGGGATTCGGGGGCACAGGCGCAAATCAGCGCCCTTCCGCCCCACTGTTGGGTGCAGACCTCACGAGTAGGTTAGCAAGACCGAGCCGAGCAACAAGCGAGTCGCGGTTCTTGCTGGGAACGTTAGCAGACTGAGGTAGTCACTGGGTTGGCCAACCCAGCCAGAAATCTGTGCCTCTCTCTTCACCCGTCCGCCCCCCTTTGTTTTCTTTCGACGGGGGGAGGGGTGGGGAGGGGGGGAGAGTTAGGGAGCCGAGGTTCCGCGAAAAATAAATTGGATGGAATTCCGACGATTTTGGGTTAAGGAGCCCCGTCATTCAGAAACATTTTCAGCTAAAAAGTTCCACCTCTGTCGTAACATGCGTCAGGAACCGAAAAACGGGTTTCAGGGAGGCACTGCAACTGCGCTCGGCGTAAATATATTAATATATTAATTGTTAAGCACATATCATATTGATATAGTTCACTATTACGGGGGACCATAGTATTCAGGACCAAATATGGTTAGTAAAAACAGTATAATGTACAGGGTTTTTTGTGTATATAGTGGGTCCCGATTGCTATGGGCCTCCGTAATATCAAGTTTAACAACTGGATAGGCGTTTTCACGAGCAGTCATTGGGTACATAACTCAACGGCGGTAGCTATAGAACCATGCCAATCAGTGAGATATTTTTATCCCAAGGAGCTATCCTTAAAGGCCACGTTTGATCGAACGACAAAGGGCTGCAGGACAGCGCTGTTCACCCGAAGAATAAGGTTGGCAAGTCTGCGACCATGTCAATGAGCAACTATTGGACCATGGCAATCAATGAAGTGTGTTTTTTCTCCCAAGGAGGCATCCTTAGGGCCACGCGACCGAAAGACAATGAGCCGCAAGGCGGTGCCAATTTACAGAAAGGTTAGCACGCCTGCGACCATCGGAACGAGCAAATAAAGAACACGCAAAAGGCACCCACGGTTGTTTTAGAGCAACCCACTTGGAAATAACGTGAGATGTGTTTTGCAGCACCTGGTACACAGAAAAAAAGGGTTAAGGCCACGTTCGATCGAAAGCAAAAAAAAAATAGATAGGGCGGTGTCATTTCACCCGAATGTTAAGGTTAGCAAAAAATCTAAAAATATACTGGTATATATTTTTGGCGGAAAGGCGAGATTCGAACTCACGCTTCCAAAAAAAACATGTCCTCCCGACGACGCCATTCGCTGACGCGTGCCACGATAGAGGTAGCACGTTTTGGCAAAAATATTTTGTGAATGACGGGGGCTCCCTTAACCCAAAACCGTCGGAATGTCATTCATTATTGTTGTGAAATGTAAATATTTTTTTATACCTAGGCCATGGGTTTGGTCATCGGGTTGCACTTTTATTTTTTTCCAAAAAATCAGTGTTTGGGTGAAGGTATAGAGCTCCTCAAGTGGGGAAGGAGCCTCGGAAAAATTAAACGGTGCGCCTTTGCCTTGGCGTGTGTGTCTGTAGTAAAAGCTTGACGGATCACCTACCCAAAACAGCTAAGCCTTATAGCACCTGCGACGAAACCTACCGTAAAACCGCACCTTTCGTGGGATGATGTCGACTATTTCCCTGACAATGTCTGTCAGTACTTCCGTCACGAGGAGGCGACTCCGAGTACGCTCCGTCTTTTCCAGGCTCAACAGCAGGCGGAGGTGCCAACCGCGCCTTGCATCACCAAGTTCCTCATGGGTTCCTCCACTCCCCCCTTCGTGTTCACCAGATTCCTTACAGATTTCTCCATCCCCCCCTTCTTCTCCTTGTGTGGTTTTGTCACGGCCAGTCCTTCTCGTCGGGCCGAACTCCGGCAGTTGTATTACCTGAGTGTTCAGCATAAGGGACAACATTATTTGCTATCGTTTGGGTTTTCCCGCTCTCCATTCAAGTAGTCGTGGGCATCACGTTTCGATAGAAGGTTGCTTTACATCGAACTCATGGAGCGCCGAGGAGCGTTAAATCTATCAACAGGGCTCGGAATCGTGAGCTGAAGGGGTTTTTATCACATCAAATCAAAACATTCCCTTGCTTCAAATCCGCGCCTTGAACTGGAGGGGTTTTATTACATCGAATCAAAACTTGTCGTTGTTCAAATCCGCGCCTCTCGCGCAGGCAGATGCGGCAAACATTTCGTTTTTTCCAGCTCCCTCACCTGCTGGGATCCCAGCATGCTGAGCACGTCGCCAGCCCCGAGCAACACTCGCCCGACGGTTACCGGCTCAATTTCTCCTGATAAATATGCTGACCATGGTGACGGTTTTCGTGTGATATTAGGATCACTAAAATATTTTCCATCTCGGCATGCTCCATTGCAGGACGAGCGGCCAGGTCGTCCCCCCATCGACATCCTGTTAAGGTTTACGGATAAAAGCGGGGGTTCTCGTTTTCTCCCCTTCCCCCCGACACGTCGTCCATTCATTTCCTCTTCCTCCTGATCCCACTCACTGTAGGCATTACTACGGCGCACATCGTTTTTGCTTTCTCTCTTATTTTCCGTCAACCTCGCTGCCGCTGGTGCTGCCGTGGGACCGCAACGGTATGCCGCTGCACAGAGCGGAAGGTAGAAAACTTGACCTTCCCAGCGCGGCAGCGGATGTCCAGCCAGGGGGGCCCGGGTGCTGCCCACGGACTCTCCGCACCACGCAACTTCGCACTGATTTTCATATTTTTCCGGGCCACTACTGTCGGCGTCCCGATGGTAGATCGACCCCCCAACCTTGCGCCTGTCGCGTAGAAAACCGCCGCGTGTGTTCATCAAGCCGGACGTATTGATATTGTCCTCGCCATCGTGTTCTCCCTCGCTAATGCTGGAATTCCCCCCAGCAACGAGGATGGGTTTACCTCCGTCGTCTACCGGCTCTGTACTGAGATGGGGTTGATCTACGTCTGACCTGCTTGGTTTGGACACATCGTTCAGGATCGATATAAGTTCGAGCTTGAGAGTCAGTGGCACGTTGCCATCTGCATTCAATATCCGACTGTTGCACTCGTTTTTTTCCCGCTCTATCCACGGCGTCGACGAGGTTTCTCCAAACCCTGATCTGGCGTTCGAAAGCTTGCCGTCCGACCTTCCCACTTCTAGCGCCGATTGCTCAAGCGGTGACCACTGGGAAGAAGTTCTGGCCAGCGTGGGACCCTCCGTAACCGAGCTGCATCTTCTCAAACAAATTCGTACCCCTACCTCGGTGATGCCCGCCACCGCTTCGCTTGAGAAGGAACCATACCCCAAGGTTTGTCTCAATCTCAGCCAAATAACAGTGTCGTCGTCTCCCCCATCCTCGCGCTTTCTCCTTTTTCTGGCGAACGTGTTCGTGGTGGTCTGAGCCACGGCACCTAACCTCGGATCACCCCCCCCCGTGGGGGGCGCAGGACCCGACCCGTGACCATCCCCCCCCGTAGCTGCCGCAAGAAGGGATCGGGCGTCAATACCTGCGCTGCCGAGAAACCCGCCATGCGCATTGAATGCGCGAAGGTTCGCGATGGCGAACGTGGCAGGGTCGGCAAAGTCTTCGGCTGTTTTTCGTGCAAACGCGATGGTGGCAATCCTTTGGCGTGCGGCGGAACGCCCGCGGAAACCTTGCCATACGCGCTGAAATTGGAGGGCTGCGTGTGTTTCGGCCAGAGCGCGGCGTCGACGGCGTTCCATCCTGCCATAAACAGGACCGCGAGAAAGCGCACACGGCGGGATTGTTATTAATGTTTTGCTTTTATTGTTTTTGCCATCCTCTAATGTGCGGCATCAGTAATAGCTTCAAAAGTCGATCGCGCATAAACATTCCCAGAAAGTAGAAGAAAACCAAGTGACACAATTGTAATAATTTTCTGTGTCTTCCTTGTATTTTTTTTTGTGTGATTTGACACTCGCGCTGCACATTGTCGGATGGCACAAATAACCCAAAAAATTGGAGTAGTCGGGAGTAGCCAACTGACGAGACTTGCGCCACTTGTGAACGATTTTTTTCCCGGTCTCGTAGAACGACGCCTTGAGCAAGTGTGGTAATTTCTGGGTGTCTAACGTATAACTGCGCTGACTTTTTCCTTTTCGCCCCACTTCAGCTGGTCGAAGTTAACTGGCTGGATAAGAATAACACCTCTTGCAGGCGGCAACTCATACTTAATACGCACTGTGGAGCACTCTTACACGACCCATAACCCTACACATCATCAAGAAGATTGCTGTTCGAGCACCCCCCCCCCTCCCCCCATCCGATATGACTACACTCCCCCCCTCGACCCCCCCCCTCCCCCCCTCCGATAGGATTACACCCCCCTCCCTGCCGCTCGCCG
>JAYJMJ010292935.1:0-10619 GCA_036873875.1 Laminaria ephemera
AGGCACGTACCGGGGGGGAGAAGGGACGACACCTGTGACCACGGCTTGTCCAGAAGCTGGCAAGTAAAAAAGTGAGAAAAAAAAAAAACCAAAAAAACATGGTGCGTGCGTGAGTTCCTAGCGACAGCTACCATATGATCGTATATCGTATGCCATGATAGGTTGCACTTCCGACACCCCCCCACCGTGGCAGCTCCGGCTGGTTGGTGTGGCCGACGCTGCAATCGACAGATGCTTCGGACAGTTTTTTCCCTCTTTAGTCCCGAACGAGTCGTACTCAACATTCGAGACGAGTATGCTATGCTGCACATCATGAATCCATCGGAGGATAAAAAACCCTGCGGTAACGCAATCATGCATGCATCCATACTACCTTACTTACCGTTCGTGCATCTGTGGTACCATATAATGTACCGAGTACCACTCTGTCCTGCAGAGGTTAGGGTATTAATACCTAAACGGACCTTACACTTTAGGACAGATTAGCGGTACGTACTCGTAGCGTGCTCCTGACTATTATATAATACGAGTAATGCTATAACGCTATGCTTACTTCGCGCACCACGGGCCGGAGGTTGTGGTGCGGCAGCCGGAGGCGGGGTGCGCCCCCCCGCCAGGGGCCTTCGGGGGGCCCTCCCGGACGGTGTGGTACGGCCCCCGCACCACGAGCGGGAGGCGAGGTGTGGGCCCCCGCCAGGGGCTCCCGAAGGGCCGCCGGAGGCCGCTCTGCCCGCGGGCCGCAAAACATTACTTTTTCTATACCTGATACCAGTACACGCGTAAAAATGTACATCTACTCAAAATGTTAGGGCTGGGTTCTGGTCCAGTATGTACGGACAGCACTACTCTGTACTGGCAGTACTCGTACTGCTGTACTGGCTGAGGGAGCTTTTGCCAGTGCTGCCAGCAGTTTGACGACTTGTGTACGCCCTACGACAACGTCTCATAACACAACCCATCAAATTCAAATTGCGCGGCGTCGAGAGAGGTGTACGCAAAAGAGAAGAGAGATGAGAGAGGGGGACAGAGACTTCTACCTTTTCTCATTTATACAGAGTCAATCTACCACCCCTGACACCTGACACCCAGGAATTGCCTTCAAAACGTGACCCCCCAAAAAAGTTTTCTTCACGAGATCCAGTGAAGCTAACGCGCCTCTGGCATGGCGCCCCCAGCGGGGGCCTCCGGGGGCGCCTCTGGCGAGGCCCCCTCACCCGACAGAGGGGGGATGGTTCCGGTTTCGCCACGACCAGTGCACTGTTCGGATCCAGGGTACTGGTTGCTGATACAGCCAGTATATATCGTACTGGCTGGAGCTACCAAGGCCCAGCCCTACACAATGTGCGTCTTACCCGCTCCTTTTACCCTGCATTAACATTAATATTAGGCGTGTGTCGGGCTGCTGGATTGGAATGTCATGCAAAGTGCAAAGAAACAAGCACACGGGTAAAATTACGATCATACTTCGAAGTATTTGTCTTTTCGAGCTTTCCGAGCCCTGGTTCGGCCTCAGGTAGAGGAAACCGGCAACAGGCAACCGGTTGAGAACTGAGTTCCACAAAAAATAAAAATTACTAGTAATATAAAGTAATTCGGCATGAATGCGGTGAGCATGGCAAAAGGTGCCTCAATTTCGGCGAAAAATACTTTTTCGTGGGGCTGGGTCCTGTTAAAGGTGAACAAGGCTGCGAAAATATCCGGCGCTATGTATGGCGTTGTCATATTACTCGGAAGCGTACCGAAAGCCGAAAGCCAGCTATATGGCGTCAACTGTTACAAACGGATTCAGAGCACAAGCCAAAGTTCAGAGGTATATTATTTTTACAAAAACTTGAAAAATACACAACAGCTGTGAGATCTAGGATTTCGTCGAAACTCATCTTTGCAAGCTGTGTGTGATACTCCGTATAATATGTATATACAACGTGAGTATTAGCATGGGGAACTGCCCATTCACGCCGATGCCTACTGCGCACTACCTCAAGTACAAGCGCGGCACCTGGCACCAAATGCCCCCCACCACGGACGCTATCACTCGAAACGCCACAATGCACGAGGAAAAAGAAGTACCCAAGCCAATGCGTAATGCGTATTGCCACCAGAACGTGCGCGACACCTATAGCGTAGGTTTACGCTCAAAACTCTTCCCGCCGGCGACGCCAATTGAAAGGTGACTTCGTAGGGTGAGGACACAGAGTATCCCCTGCCTGGTTTGCCTATCGAGCAGGTCATTGTTGTTACTCACGTGCATTCGTTGCTCATGATAAGAGATATAGAGGAGGAGCAGATTTGTTCCAGTTTCGCATCCCGATGTCGACTGGTACAGGGAGGCTTCATATAACCCCCCCCTGTCCCCTGTTTATCCCATCTACGATACGCCTTCCTAATAATACGAATACGTCCCAATTACTGATTATCAGGTAACTACCGGGAACTGATGATCACGACTACGGGGGCGTTTAGGAGCCGTCCCCCGGTTTCATGCCTTGCATTTAGCATGTTTTTGCCGCACCCGTCCTCTCCAGCGCACCAGCCAACTCCCACAGGCCAACTTGCAACGACAGCGAAGCCCTGCAGCAGAGTGTTCATACCCTTAACCCTAGGGGTACATGACGCCATAAACTCGGCAAATTTGGTCGCTGCAGCTCCCACAGCCCTCGAGAATGGCACCAATAGCCTTATATAACCCCGACCTTCCCCATCCCTAACCCAAAGCCGAAGCACAAAGCCCGAACCCGGGCATGGTTGCTAAACGCCCCGTAGTCGTGATTGATATCACGACTAACCCCAACCTTCCGCATCCCTAACCCCAACCCAAAGCCGAAACACAAAGCCCGAAACTCGGGGATGGCTTCTAAACGCCCCCGTAGTCGTGATTAAAATCACGACTATGTAGTCGTGATTATCAGTTCCCCAACCTAATACCTATTCCACCAATTTCGCGGGTTTCCACCAAACGGCCACGGCCAAAGGCAATTTACACTATACTTGGCGAAGTATACAACCAAGACAACCTAGAGGGGGTGCAGCGTTAGATTTTTTTCATCCTTGATGTCCAATTAGCGCCATTTATGCCTTAGGGACAGGGGGCGCTGCGTAATTTCGGCGGCCCAGACAACTTACTTAACGCAAAGACACCTCGCTATAAGGGCGTCGTTATCTCTGTATTCTAAATAATACCTTGGTAAGTCTAAACTTTGTGTATTACGTATTATATACCTTTTGGGTAACTAATTACGTATTCAAACCGTGTTATACTACGAATAGACTGGACTATTATACAAGGTATCACGAATTCGGAATGGCTGCAGTGAAATACTGTATGAAACATGAAACAAGTTATACGCCGAACGCCGACGCCTACGCCTTGGGCGGAGCAACAAGAAGACAGGAAGGGTAGGCCCTGGCCGCCATGTCTTATACCAGGTATATCATATCATACCCCTCAGCCACGAAAATCGGATTGAGAGATTTACGACGATATACAGCAGTATTATTAACAGTAGTGGGGCCTATATAAGGCTGTTAAAATACGGCGGCTACTCGATATAGGGCGGTTGAAATCGGTTGGCACGACTAACTCTGAATACAACGAATAGGGCGGCATCTCGATATAGGGCGGCCGTAATTCCTTTGCACTATACTGTACCGTCTAATATAAGGCCCCACTACTCTGTATTTCCATGTGTTGAAAAGTCAAACACTACATCGTAAAGAGTACCAGTAGGCGTTATGGTGGTGCACTAAGCTTCCTTCTTGCCCCCTTCAAGGGTACAGGTGCGTTGTCTTGTATTGTAGGAAAGGGCTCTGCAAATACTATTGTAAGGCCTAGCCTGTACATGTACCCTGAACCCCGTAAACCCGAACCCCGTATTTAGCGCATGTATAACATCCAACGACGTTGTCTTTGCGCACAAACGTCCCCATTTGTCCCTTATCAATCGTATCCGTGCGTTGTGCGTTGTCTTGCGGGAGTAAGGCATTTAAGACACCAAACAACGTCTAAGACAACCCTCTGCTGGGAAAGGGCTATGATATGATATTATAGAATGCACGCCATTTTCTATTTCCAAGACGTGTCTTAGGGGCCAGCGCCTACAAGAAGGCCTCCAATTCACTGCCACTCGGTATGCCAGTAATAGGTACCAGGTACTACAGTAGAGTTGGTACTCGCAGGTCGTTTTTTATGCGAGACTTTTTATTTAGGTTGAAAATTGAGTTTTGTTTTTCTTTCGAATGAGTTTTTGCCACGGATTTTGAGGAAGTCTGGCCGGCTCTACTCACTTCACTCAGAATGAATCTGACTACGACTCTCAGAGAGGTATGGTTTGATATAATATGGTACCTTTTATAAAATATGATACCCTATGCCAAAAGTCGAGATCTACACATGATGGAAAGGCGTGCCAGACCCGACTTGGAATTTGGGCGAACAAGGACATCATTCACACACCGGACTGTTCACGATCCAGATGATCTAGATCCTACATCTGTCGATACGCTATGTTATGCAGGATCTGTGCAGTACAGATCCCAACCCGGTAAATTTGTGCTGGATCATGCGGGTCATACGGCTCCGATCCGGCAACATGATCTAGATAATGTAAATCATATACTCAGTAAGGGCTAGGGATATGTCTGCCCCGAAAGACAGCTTATGAAATGGGATCTGATCTATCCAATGTGTGAAATCTTCTCTTATCTCCTTTTTTTGGTTCCGGACGAGGGACGAAAATGCTGAACCATTTGGACGAAAATGCTGAACCATTTTCACGATAAAATTGAAGGCAAGCACGGTAGTGGGGAGAGGGGAGGAATGCCTGCCATGTGACCCAGCTGGAGCAAGTAGTGCACAGATAATACTCATATATCATACATCGACGGGATGGAAAAACGGAAAAAGAGAGGACGCGAGTTTCTAATTTCTGACGGCGCCAAAAATAGGGGCTTATTTCCAGACACGCGTGCCCGATTTTTCGTGCGTGTCCCACCCGACGACCGGAATCAGGACAATCACTAGTCATTGGTGGGAATGAGGCGCGACCTCGACGAATTTATCGGTTGAGTCGGGACGCATGCTCCGATAGCGGTAGCGGTAGCATCTTTTGGTCAAAATATGTATGTCTATTTTTGACTGACGTTTAAGGAGCTACCCAATGTCGTTGGAATCCCGTTTGTGTTTCAGAAATATCACTGTTGTAGACCTAGGCCGTGGGAGTTTGTTCATCCGGTTGTTTTAATTTTTTCTCACCAGTACGTTTTCGGAGAAATGGAGAGCTCCCTAAGTGAGGAGCCTCAGAAATAATTAGGTCCATCCCTATATCCCCTGCCATAGCATGCCTCTTGGGTTGCGTTGGGTTGGGTCTTTCCTGCTACCCACGAACGCACACAGTTGACGACAGTTACAAATATCCACCAGCGCGAGTTCCCAGCGAGAAAAAAAGAGAAGTGATGAATTCAGTAATACTCTCTGTCTGAGCGTATGAGCGTAATTCTGTAGTGCTTATGCTGAATGTTCTGGAACTCCCCCCCTTCCCCTTTCTCTCCCTTGCTTCCCACCTACAGACAAGTGTTGGTAAGCAACTAAATGAAGGGGTTGCTTTGATTTTGCTTACTTGATGAAAAAGTTGCTTGGTTAAGCATCTTAGTTGCTTATTTCGTTTGTATGGCGTTTGGTGTGTTCATACTAAAACATATTTACATATAATTATATGGCATTTCAGTATGGACATACTAAAACCCATACTATTTATTTGTACACTAAAACGCATGTACTTTTTGTTTGTATAGAGTTTACAATGGGGATTCTAAAACCCTTATACTTAATTTGTATGGCGTTTAGTATACTATACTAAAATCCATGTAGCTAAAAGAAGCAAATAAGCAAGGCCAAGTTGCTTTGATTCTGCTTACAGTAAGCAAGCCAAAAAAACTTGATTTAAGCTTTCTTTTTTGAGTTGCTTACCAACACTAATTCCCGCCCCTCCCGTGCTCGGTCCTCTTGTTTGTCGTCTCCTGCGACTACTACTACTGCTACTACTGCTGCTACTGCTACTGCTGGCGACGGTGACGGTTATGGTGGTGGTTATGCTGATGATAATACGGCACGCATGCGCATGCAGCGTGATCGAGTGCTTGAAAAACGCGCGTCAGCTGGGCACTGTGATCATAATCACGAACGCTGAATCCGGCTGGGTCGAGGTACGAAACAAACGAACAAAACGACGGGAAAAAAAACGAACGAAAGAACGAGCAAGATGGAGAGTCGCTCCAGGCTATAGACTTAGTCTATACATAAGCTTCTAATGATAACATGGTTCAGAGGGACACGCGAAATATATTGTCGGACACCTCCTTTTTCCGAGAGCTAGACAGCGGGAGAGGTACACAAAAAGAAAAGAAAATATCAATGAAGAAAATAAGAAATATGCCATTCTTGCGAATCGTAGGGAAATCCCAACCCTCCCGATCCCAGCCCTCCCGTTTGTTTTTCATTTCGACAATTTCTACGAGTGTTACTGTTTTCTCTTTTTGTCGTGTTCCCCCACATGGTTACTCTTGTGTTGATGTATACCGGTAGTTGGTGCCTGGTATGGTAAATGGTGGCGTTACGGTATACCAGGTGTATATTATATGATGCGACGGCCGTGAGCGGCGGTGATGGTCATGACGTCTTTGCATACTCGTCGTGAAACATTGCGCTGACGCACATATCATACATCGGCGGTTACGGATCCGTATTTTTACGCCACACTTCGCCATAACATGTCCTAGGCCAAAACAATTGTATTCTGTCTTTTTCGAGGTATCATATGCCTGGTACCAGGTACCTATGATGCAGGCGTCTTTTTGTGTTATTGGTGTTGTTTCGTTGCTTTTGTCTTTTTCTCTGTGGGCGAAGCTGTTCGAAGGCCATTGAAGTGGTTTTCGAGCGTAGTTTTACGCCTACATCGCAACATACTTCGTTTGAGGCCATCGAATTGTTTTTCGGGCTTTTTTCTTTTCGTAGCGGTTAGATCTTACAAAAAAAAAAACTCCAACGGCAGCCCTGGAGATTAGAGATCAGTTGGGCCGTGAATTGGCTAGACTTGACGGCTACGAAGTAGTAGTTATTGTATGTATCGTTGTGTGGCGGAGTAATAAAAGCCAACTATCTGACTTGGTCTTTATTTATCAATATTGACGAGCCACAAACTCGTCAGTCACGCGCAAAGACGCAGACCTCCGAAAATTACCGCACGCAACTAACTACTGCAGCAGCTGTAATACCTTGCCAACTTGCCTATTAATAGTCAACCAACTCACTGCGCTAGAAATCGGAGTTTTGACTATAATCGTCTTCTTGATCGATTGATAGTGTCAATTTCATTCTCACGCCTAAGGCTCCGCCGTTTCCCTGTACTTACATCACAGGGTGCCCCTATGATTTCTTGCACGTCGGCCCAAACCCGACCCCAACCCTTCACTCCGCGCAAGGGGGGTGATATCATGTAGTGTGCATATGGTAAGGCACCCACGAGGCAGTTACATACTATCCCCATTGCTGTCTCTGGAAGTGGCCACACCAGATAATAAATACATTAATTCGAAGCTGTCATACATACGCAAGAACGTACGCACACGGTGAGGAAGTGGTTCTTAGTAGGATGCAGCTCACCCTTCATGCGACTCGCCGAACATCTCACGGCGTTTCGCGCTTGGTGCACGCGATGTTTGCCTGGTCAGTGAAAACCCGATGTGCTCCGTCCTGGCATTGTAGGGATGCGAGGGTCTATGGTCATATGACTACGGCTATGCATGAAATGTGCACACCCCCTCCCCTCTCACCCGCATTTGACACTAACCTCTCGACCAAGGACTGGCCCCTTTGTTCAAGAGGTTGGTTCGAGGTGTGGGTGGGAGGACGTGGGCACGCCAACTCCTTCCAGGATACCCCCTTTGGCGCCCTCCACCGATGCGCTACACCGCTCCTTGCCAGTCATTGCCGAAGTTTTTGCAGACCTCGCCAATCTTGTGGAAAAACCGGCAACGGCGGCTAATAGCGACGTCTACTCCCCCCCAGGCTCCACAGCCTCCCCTCCCGGGCCATCCACCCCTGAATCTCCTCCGGCTCCCACGCCACGATTCCGCCCGCGCACGCCTACCGGTGTCAGCCCGCCCCGCGGAATAACAGCACCCACTATGACCTCCAGGAATTCCGGACTCCAGCTGACCGTCCTGTACTGACCATACCACCCTATCTGGGCCCAAGGGGCGGTTTTCCCGCATCCGAGGAAGCCTCGACCATACCGACAACTACAACATGCAATGGGCCACTTTCACCGTCACCTTTCCAAGGGTCACGGACCACTGCAGGTACAACATCTTCTATCGAGTAAACCCCTCCTCCTGCGCCGCGAAGACCGCGCCCCTATACCAGGGACATCTCGGGTTCTTCGCCACAACACCTCCCTACACACCACGGGCAACTCCCCGGTGTCTTGACATCGCCCAACAGCCCGTTGAGCCCCTCGGGAATCGAAACCGCCTTCGACTTGGCTTCTCCGACAACGGTTGGCGACCCTCAACAGGACTGCCGCCCCCCCTTTCCACTTCACCAAGCCGCCTCTACTTCGACACTATCCCGCGCCCAACTCCTCCCATTCTGGGACGCCTCTTCCATCTTCTCCCAGGGATACCCCTCACCTTTCACCATCGACAAAAAGAGCGCTACAACTGCACGGAACAGTATATGATGTCCGAAAAGGCCAAGCTCTTTGGCGACTTAACTACTCGCCCGCGCATGATGGCTTTCTCAGACCCCGTGCAACAGGAACACCTCGGCCGCTCCGTCTCCAACTTCACCCAAGCGCTCTGGGAAAAACATTGCTATGACATAGTTCTCAAGGGCAACCGCGCCACGTTTTCCACACACCCCTTTCGCTAGCAACTTCTGGACGCCGGGGACCAACCTCGTGCCGAAGTTAGCCCAGGCGACCTCATCTGAGGTATAGGTTTCAGGCCGATGACCCGCAATCCCTCCGACCCTAACTCTGGCCAGAACTCAACCGTTTAGGCGACATCCTCATGATGATCCTTCATCAGGTTAAACCTTCCAGGCCCTTGCTCCAGCCATCTCCCGCCCCCCATTCCACGAGCGTCTTTCCCTCCGATAATGGGATACACGAGATTAGCGCCCCCCCCCTTGTCCAGACCCCGACCTCTACGTTCGATCGCCTTCTACCCCCCTCTCTACCCGACGCGAACCCGCTGAGCCTTTACACCTCCGTTTCCACCGTTACCGCTGAACCGGATCGCTCTGCCCCTTTCCCGTCCCTAATCCCCGACCACGGCCCCTGCCTCTCGAACAGCATCGTTACCGTCGACGACGCCGCCTTCACCACATGGATCAAAGTATTGGGCGGACCAGCGGCCAAGACCCGTTACGGTCTCATCGCACTTTTGGACACTGTATCCCCACGGACCTTCATCACCGCTGAAGTCTGGGAACGAATTAAAACCTTCGACGCTGCCACGGACACCTGCGAACGTCATGCGATCCTTTGCTCTTGGGGTGGTTTTGGAAAAACCGCACCCCTCCTTACTTCGACCTCTGTTCGACTCAGCGTTCAGTTCTTGAATGGCGACAACCTTTCTGCTCAGCTAGCCGTCTGGGCGTGCATCGTCCCGCGCAGCACCATGCAGCACGGTGTCCTTCTTGGCGGCGGCAGCTGGATGCGCTTTTAGCAGCGCACCTTCACTATCTTGCCCCGTCAGCCTTCCCAGCCCACGTTTGGCGAACTCTTCCTCTCCACCCCTTACACCGACGACCTCTCCACCTTCATACAGGACCACCGATTAGCAGACGCCGTCTCCCATTTCCGTTGTGCCGGCCCGGAAGCAGTCTCGCTTTCAGCTTCCCCTTCACTCATCTGGGTCAATTTGGTTCAACCGTCCGGCGTTCCAGCACTCGCAGGCCACTACTTAGTCGACATGCTCCCTCGCGATGGCCTCTACTCCGATACAGAAATGTTCGTCACCAACGGACTCCACCATATCCCGCTTTCAGACCACACAGACATCAAGCCAGGTGATCTCCTGAGCACCTCAAATTCTCCGCTGGTCCAAATACCGGCGCCATCTCCGTCCGACCCTTCCACGGAGTTCCAACCGACCTTCCTCACCTGCGACGTCCACGCCTTATACGACAATATTCCAATGGCCGACGACGCAGCCCCTTCCGCAGACACCACAACCCCGCCGAAGACACCCTGCCCGGACCTCTTGAAGCGCCCAACCGACAGTCAGCGGACAAGCTTCCTCCGCCTGTGGGACCGACTTCCTCTGCACTTACGCGACCTCACGTTCGATCTACACGGCGCCGGCTGTTCTCCAAGAGTTATCATAGCTTTGGGCGACGTCCTCTGCGACTTCCCCGACGTTTTCTTTACTTCCAAAACCGACTTCGGCTCCGGCTCCCTTGGTCCGTTAAAGACTTTCGTTCCACCGGATAGCGCACCCGTCACTTCCCGACCGTACCGCATGAACCCAATCGTCGCCGAAAAGGTCAACGAAGTGCTCGACCAATACCTGGCCGCTGGTCTAATCCAAAACTCTACCTCTCTCTATTCCAGCCCCGT
>JAYJMJ010292963.1:0-10619 GCA_036873875.1 Laminaria ephemera
CTGGTCCTACAGGAGATGGGGGACCATTCCGATTCCATACAGCTGCGCCGCATAGGTTTCCATATCAGCTGTTTTTTCGATTGGTTTGCCGTAGTTGTTGAGATTGGCTGTTCGAGTGCAGTGAAGTAAATGCCTTTTGCGGCGACGGTCAACAAACTGCTGTGAGCACACTAAAAAGAGTGCCCCAAACAAAAGTGGCTTCATATTTTTATATCCGATTCTTTACCCGAGAGGGAAACCCAAAGAGTAATCTTACGAACTGTGAGACTGACAAAGAATCTCAGGAACGAGCCTTAGGCAAATGAGCCTGATAGATGTTTCTGAAATGGGACTGGGAACTTGTTATCATAGCATATGAAGTGAATGAGTCTGAGAAACATCATTTAATACTTGAAGAGCTGAAAAACAAAAGTGAGGCCGTTTTTGATGGATGGCTTTACCTTATATTTAGTGTGTTTTTACTCGTCTGGTTCGACAGCGATCTAGGGCATAGCGGGCGACAGAGACAACTGCATACGCTTGGATTCGTCGTCGTCATTAGCCATGGCCCTAGTGCGGACGAACGAAATACCATGGCTGAGACGGTCGATCATGGCTTACTGTGCAACGGTGGCGAGTCTTGGACGTACGTAAACAGAACCTAAACGCACAGTTTTTCCGATGGAAAACCTTGCCACACGAACCGAGCTGCTGCTTCTGCTTCTGCTAGCTGCTGCTAGCTTTGCTGTCATCTGCTGCCTGCTGTTGTTGCTTCCTGCTTTTGGGTGATGATGCCCCAACACACATCGTCGGACCTCATACCAGATATACGAAGGATACAGCAGCAGCAAGGCCCCACAGAAACCAATATTTGTATGTTTTTTCTCGCTCTGCTGCTCTGCTGCTGCACCACTAATTGCCCTCCTCCGTGCTTTTGGCGTTCGCGGTACAACAATAGCCGCGCTGTGAGAGCTCTCCTTTGTGACAGCCACGGGCGGTGCCTCTGTGTATGGGTACGTTTGTGCGCTTCTGCATGTATGTGTGGAGTGTGTCCTGTCATATTAGAGGCACACACAAAACGATCGAAAAGAGCAGTGGATTTCTTTTTCAAAAAGCAGCTGCTCAGCCTCGAAGCGGCGTAATCCGTAGCGCATGCACCAGCAGTACAGCAGCAGCAGTACAACGGCAGCATTGCTTCAAGCTCTTGCCTTTGTGCCGGTAGTCACGGTGTGTTTGGTTGGTGCACAGCAGGAGATCGAATCACGACAACATTTTCACGTCCAACGCAAAAATCAAACACACACGGTCGGACCTCATACCAGATACACGAAGCATACAGCAGGAGCAAAAGCAGTAGTTCATATCATACCTGGTACATAGCGTTGGAACGCCAGAGTTAACCCCTTTCGACTTGCGACGCCCCCTGGACATCAAGTCAACCCCATCCCGAGAGGGAACCTTGTACGTCGTATGGCATGTACTGCATGACAGCCCGTTGATATATTATTTCCAAAGTATGGCCCCTCCGTCATTGGGGCGGCGGGGCCGGTCTTATTCCAGGCCCAGGCCTCTAAGGCACGCCAAAAACATATACCTGGTATAAGCACATGGAATTTTTTTTATATAGGCATGTTTCCTAATAGTCAAGAGTCTCATAGGTTTACCCGTTGGCGGACAGTAGCTGGGTAGAGGGGTCGGTTGCCGACACAGAATAATAGAAGTATCAGCCGCGCTCCTCGAGCGTCCACGTAGCCGCCATCCAAATATGTAAGACATGTATATATTATTATATCCCTTGGTCACAGCGTAGAGTGCCCTAAGGAGAAAGGAAAGGGTAAGGAAAGGGAAAGTCTCCGGGAAAACCATCCGGCGAGAAAGCCGTCGAACCCGGGGATATTCCGCTACGAATCTCCCACAACAATAGAGCCAATCTACCCTAGGAACTCCCTACTATCATGAACCATTGTCATATCCATACCGGGCACCAAAGTACTATCAACAAGGCACTATAAAAATCAAATGCCTGAAAGGCCAAAACGTGCCTGAAACGTGCCTATCTATTAAAGGCATATATGCCTTGAATAATGCCGTAGACGTGCCTGAACCCTGATGAGCCCGCCAATTTACACCTCCCACTAATTTCATGCGGTTTAGGGTTCCAGGCATAAATACCTATCTCGCCCAACGCATGCCTGTAACATGATTAGAACTGCACCTACGTTTACGGAGATGAACCACATGACGAACTACTTGGAATTAGTGTGATTTTCCCTTTAGAACTGCATACCTGCGTTGTTGGGGACACACTTATGCATATACTTGATTTTAGTTTGGGAGCAACAAAATAGCGTACAGGCATGCAACAGCAGTGGGGGATGGAGGTATGCGTGTTATCTACTAAGCAATATTTACCGTAATAGTGTACAGAGCTACGCAATATTCATCGAGCCTCGACTACCATGTGTGTGTATGTTCTGGCAGTCGGGCAGCATCTACCTTATTCTGTACTCGTTCAATGAGCACCATCGTATGATTATGCCATCATTCATCAGCGTGCACGACTTGAAAAATCATACACTTCAGTGTATGTTTTGTGTTTTTCACGTACCGTATTCATGGAAAAAGGGACGCTCTCTGAAAACATATACCATGGTATCTATCAAACGAAACGAGCTTTGATTCGCACTGTTAACATAATCAAACCAACAGATTCAAATCCAACTTGTGCATGCGCGGGCGAGCGAATTCTCAAGCCCCAGCGTTGGTTCTGCCCCATCACCCTTCAACGATATAATCGGTCGAATCATCAGACACAAAAACCACAAGCAAGCACCATCCAAAACATTGAAAGCTCGTTGCCTCGTCTACATCGTGCCGGCAATATGGTACCGGACGTTCGCCGGGGGGCGCAGTCTGCATATCAGAAAACGCCAAGCAAGAGTGTTGCCCTACGTCACCCAATGACCCTTCACTTCACGGCGCACGACGGTTGGTGCTGACCGTTGACCCCTCTACCGCAACCTACGAAGCATTTTAACCGGCATGTCCGTTGTCGGATTCGCTTTCTTCGTCGGATTCGCTATCCTTGCTGCAGCTACTTGCCGACCTGCTGTCAATCTCCCAAGGCCGAGCTAGCACTAGCACCCCCACTAGCAACACCACAACCCGAAGCCCCCCTGTCCGCAGCGTCCTTCCTGGCGCCGCGTCGAACTCCACGGTTGTGGCGCAACATGACGGACAGCTCGATTAGATCGTTCAGTACCGTCGTCTGCTACACGATGCCACCCAAATCGTGGTATCGTGATATCTCCAACGGCAGCCTGCTCTAGCTGTTAGCAGTGCTGTGGTGGTGCAGGGCGCGTTGGCTGTGGGCTGTGGGCTGTGGGCTGTGGGCCTTGGAGCTGTGCGCTGTACGTTGCACGCGAAGGAAAAAGCAGAAAAAAGAATCCCCTTTCCCCTAATTTTGGGAGTTTCTACCTAACGGCGTTATTTTTTAGTGCTTTTTTTGTCGTTTTGACATGCCTTTCCGTGCCTCGCTAAAGATAGGCAAGATAGGAACGTAAAGGGCGTTCAGGCACGCTGTTTCAGAAACATTTGTTTAGGCATTATTTCAGGCATGCCTGAAAGGCCTGGGCCTACCCTATTCCCTAGTATTATTTTATTCTTTAAATGAGACTGATGGACATGTCAGAAGTGAGTCTGAGAACTGAGACTGACGAAGGAATCTCACAAACAAGCTTTAGAGAAATGAGGCTGATAAATGTCAGAGAAACGAGACTGGGAACTGAATACTACCAGTTGATTATGTAATTTTTTTGTCTGAAAATCTCGAACAAATTCTGCGCATGAATGAGACTGGTATAGAAACCTCAGAAGTGAGTTTGAGAACTGACACGGATAATGGAACCTCAGAAACGAGGCTGATAAGGCGTCCGAGGAATGACACTTTCAACTGAATATCAGAAATGTGCAAAAGTGATAAATTGGACTGGTTAATGAGATCAACAACCGAAACGAGTCTGAGAGTTGAGACTGATGAAGAAAACAAATCTCAGCAAAGAGTCTGAGAACTGATAAGTGAGACTGAGTCCTGTCATCCCAATCACTTAAGTATTTGGTCGTGCACTGCACACGTTTTGTTTCTTCATTCTAATAATTTTCTTTCATCCTTTTTAACACTTGGCGCTGCCTTCATCCTGTAGTACATGGCAATATCTTCATCCTACTGCAACCCTTGGCATGTTAAACACTTACCAGGTACTATATACATGTTTGGCATATGCTTGGTCCTGCGAGTGTGTAAACAGATACCGGTATCAAAATATGAGACAAAAAAATGACAGGGGTTTTTAGCCTATCTAAAGCATTGGTGCCGGCGAATGCCGGCACCCATGCGGAGCCCTTGTAGAGGTGAATGTTTTGCTGTGGTTCAATCAAATACAGTTGGACCGGGAGCTGATCTTCTTCAGGGTACTTGGAGTTGAACTTGGTATTAATATGCTCAACTGTGATGGAGCATCAGGGGGTTGGAAATATGTTCCCGTGGGGGCTGGACTGACGTGCGCACGAGTGCTGGCTAGACCGCTGGTCGAAAGGGTATATAACGTTTTTGCTCTTGTTTGCGGTGGTCAAATTTAACCAACCAAAACACTTGATGGATAAAGTATACAGGTCTAAATACCGAACAATCGCTTTTGCTGTTATTAATAGGGGTGGCTTTTGCCATTGTTTCGCCCAAAACGTTGTTTTGGTTCTCAGTTGGATTTTTTCATAATCGTGGACCCAATTAACCGAAGACAAATGTCAAGGGCATCAACAGAAAAGACGGAATAGTGCGGCAAGATTACTGATCTCATATATGTACGAAGTTTATCTACAAAATGCCTGTTTCTTGCACATTTGCACGATCTTCTCCGGCGGCCGAGGGTCTTTACTCGCGCTTTCGGTCACGGGGTAAGCAGAGGGACCGTCGGCAAAGCATGACGGAGGTTGAGCTCCGGCCGGGCTTCGTGACGCGTGCTCTGGGCACGCAAAGTCGCTCGAGCTGGCTCTTTTTGAAGGGATCGCGTTCCGCCTCGCCGAGCCGCGCAATACCCATAGAAACCTCAATTTCACCCTTTCAGCGTTTTCGCTCTGCTGCTGTATGCTGTATCTACTATCTACCGCACTGCCGTTCAAGCTCTCTGCAGAGTGGCAGCCACAGTACTACAGCAGCCATGGTTCAAGCTCCTCCCCTTGTGACAGTCACGGACGGTAATTCTACTCTTGTGTGTGCGGGTTTACCATGTTCCTTGTCGTGCTACAAGTAGGTACTTGGAACATGTTGATTTCACTTTCCTTTCCTCTAAGCTGTGCCCGGGAGACATAACAATATATACACGTTTTATCTGTCCATCCCCCAGGACCTCCACCAACCCAGCTTCAGTCCGAGCAGCAGGTAAACCTATTGATACTCCTTCACCATCAGGAAACAGAACACAATCTCAAGAGCGACCCAATGGGTTTCGCTTTGGGAAGTCCTTGGATCACGCGCAGATCGACATAAAACCCACACCTAGCTACCTACACTTGCTCTGAACTTGACAAGCAGGCGCGTAGCCACGACACACACAGAACAACAGCAGCAGTACAACAGCAGCCGCGCTTCAAGCTCTCGCCTTTTTGACAGCAACGGTTTTTTCGCGTGTGTACGCAGTGCTCAGCACTCACTCAGCAGGAGAGATCATATTACGACCACATTTTCACGTCCAATCAATGCAAAAATCAAACACACACCGTCGATAGTCTCACAACTTCATTGCCGGTATGTCATAGGTCATATGGATACCTGTATTCCCCTTGTCGACTTGCGACACACCCGGGATGTCAAGTACACCACATCCCGACTGGGAATCTTGTATTTAACGATACCAATTGTACACGACAAACGACAGCATCATATATACGTAGCGAAAAAGTGTACGCGTATACGCCCGAGTACCAGGTACATCGTATAGCCACAATTTCACTCGACAACGCTATGTACTCACACAACACGGCAGCCTACCCGGCTTCCTGCGGATGAAATGCCAGCAAGAGCAGCAGCGGATTGACCCTACATTGTAACCGACGCAGGAAATGGCCGGGGTGAAGAAGAGCAATCCATTGCAACAGCGAGGAGACCATACAACGACAACAGCTACGAGCTGGGCCAGCCATAAACCGGGCAATTAATCCTCAAGTCGCATCTTGTGAACCACCTCGAGTTAGGACTTGAAAATTGGAAGCACTGACCCTGGCACCCTTGTGTACGTGTCTTTTTTTTTACAATCCGACACTATCTCGGCGGGATATCAGTGGTAACACTTAAAAAAGTACCCATATTTTTGAATTTTTGCCGACATGGTGCAGATATACGAGGAGATCGATGTCAGTTGCCTCGCGCAATTCGTCGCCTATCAAGAGACATGGCCAAACCACGATTCTATGCATAAAACAAGTAGTAACGAGAAAATGGCATTACTGCCATGGAACGCTCTAATTTTGATATTTCCGCACTGGAAGTTATCTCTGCATTTGTAACGCACGTGCAAAGTTATGTCGTGCTGGCTTTTGTTATGGCCGTTTTCTGTTAATTTTCTGGCTGTATTTTTGGTCATATCTCTCAAACCACAAAAGAAGAAGCGTGGCATGTGTTGGTCGGTGCATGATCAACACCATGTCATTATTTCCGGCCCAACTGCGTAAAATGTAGCTCTGCATGGCGGGCCAGCCATTACAACAGAGTCTGGCTGTCCCAACTCGTAGCAGCAGTAACAAACAAACGCGGACGAGTTATTTATGTTGATGTTTTACAGCAAGCACTATTAAGAGTATTTATCAAGCGGCTACAGATTCGCCGCTGGTGCGGTCTCTGCCATCGTAAACCGATGCTGTCGCTCTGTGTACCGTCTCATCAGTTGCTATTTGACTTGCCCCGGCATTGGGCTTTGCTCACCGCCGCATGTGAAAGCGCTCATGTCTTACGCACCAGAGCGCTTACGCGACAGAGTGATTGTTAGCCATACCCTGGTATGTAAAACTCAAGGGAGTATGGTACAATGGTATGCCCACTTTAAGACCATTCGGTTTAAGACTTTCCGGTAGATAAGACAACGTAAACCGGCTCGCCTTGATTTAAACCTGGGTAAGACCAGTTAGCCTCCAGCGCCCCAAACCCGGTCTTAACTCGGGAAAATAACGCCCCTTCACCTACGTACGAGACCCTAACTGGATACGACAGTCCAGCCCATGAATGGACGAGCGTCTTGCCCTGCTGCTGTACAGAGATACCTCTAGTTGCTGCCTCTGCGACTACACTAACACCTGGTACATTTGCTCGTGGACCTTGCTGCGCCCAAGGAAGCACTAGCTTATACCTGGTACCTAGTACCTAGTACGAATCTTAAAGCATGACATTTAGCCCGATCTACGACTGTTTTTGGTCTTATCCCAGATTTTGACCAAATAGGTCTTAAAGCGATATAAGACCACACATAGAGATAAGACCACCGAACTTACCTGTCCCGAGGTGGTCTCAAATTGGGTATACCACTGTATTTCGACTGTTTGCGCTTTCATGCATATAGACATGGTATGCGCGAATCGAAAAAACTTACTGTAGATGTGCAGGCGCCTGCGGAAAATCAAGTGCAGGCGGAAAACGAAACAGCGTATAAAACAAGCACTTCATTACAGTCTTAGCCGGTGTAGGCTTGAGATTGAGGCGACACCAGGCTCCTCCAACGCAGTCTAGGTTGACGTCCCACCCCTGAACGCAGTCTTGCCTGATGTCCCACCCTCCAACGCGGAGTTTTTGTGGTTAGGATTAGGGTTAGGGCAGACACTCGGAAATGTGACAATTTCATGTGATCGAATTAGGATAGTAGGTGGAGTGATAGGCTACATGTTTGTGTGTCCCTGATTCGAGTCGGGACATTATCATATACCAGGGTATGTTTTTTCTGGCGTTTAGGTGCCCAGAAGTTTTCATGCCTCAAACCGGCTTGTGTACAATTTTTCCACCTCCAATAACGTTAGATTGTTAACGTTAGATTGTTGCGTAAGGTCGAGGTTGGTATGCAGCATCGAAGCGCAGTCTAAACCGTCGCCAACACCCCCCACAACAGGTTTTTGGTTTTCGTTTGCACGTAAAATTTCCGCAGGCGGCTTGACATATACCAGGTACCAGGTAATAGTTTCGGCGTAAATGGAGCGATGTAAAACTGAACATCGCGTATTTTTCCAGATACGTCAGAGGTATATAAGTCGTCACGAACTCAAACAAGTATATTGTTGGAAGTTCCGTCCCGCTGTAAAAACAGAGGACTAGGGCACCACCAGCTGCCAGGAAAGGCGGGGCACACACACGGTACGGGCACGTGGCTCGCAGCAGCTAGCCGTTACAAACAAAAACACGGGGAAGCCGCGCTCAGGTCCTGCTTTGGCGTAGCCTTGGTTGTGGGTTCAAGACCACGGTAAGGGCTAGGGTTGGGTTGAGTTTATAGAACAGAATTGCTACGTACTGGGCGTACTCGTACTACAATGAACAAATTAAAAATCGTTGTGTTTGGAATGTTCTGTGTGCCACGCCTGGTTCTCTCCTAAGCCCAGCGGACAACCGCGCCTGCCATTCTCCATGGGTTTGGCCATCGGACATAAACGACGCCTACGCACGGGCATGTCTCTCAGTCGTTCTGCGACATCTCGGGTAAAAATAGTTGACAGCTGGTCGAACTGGGAAGACAACCTCATGATGAAAATTATGTAGAGGAAGCACACAGACGAAGGTGTCGACACAACATCAGGAGCAACCGTCTGCTGTGCGCTGTGCCCTCGTTATAGAATCCAGGCACGAACATGGACGCCGGTTAGCCCTACGTGGCTCAAGGAAAGTCGTCGCGGCCATTGTTTATGCTCCCGCGGTGGAGGCTATGCATACGTGTGTGGTAGTGGGTAGTCCCCTGTGAACTGGCTGTTGATGGGTGTCTCCTGTGCGCCAGCAAGCAACCCATTTGGCGGCTGTATTACAGCAGAGAATATTAGATTTCACCCCCAAGCCGATATTTTGCTTGGGCGTACCACGTATGGCGAAACTATTTGGCAGCGGTATAAGACTTGATAGGCAGTTACGGGAGCAATCCCGAAGTGGTGCACAGTGCGCATGGTGTTTTGGTCGATGCCTCCTGAATTTATTGTTGCGGGGTGGTTTTAGGCCAATAGAAACGATCACAAATTAGTCTGTTCGCGTCTACTTAGCTCAAATTACCACAAATCGCCAGTGCCTATCAAAAGATGGGGGATGCTTGAGTTGGCGACTGGGAGCTACAGGCCACCACGAAGGGAACTAAACTACCCCAATCACTGTCATGACGATTCAAGTTGATCTTGGTAGTTCGAGGGCCACCTGTACCTTGTGTTCTTCCGAATGTCTCAAAAGAACAGTAATCGCGCTCAGAGTTAGCGAACGAGCCCCAGCCCTGGGCAAGCCGATACGGTATTTCTAAACCAAGCCCTCGGCCGCGGGCTGGCCTTGAACATCCGGCGCCAACCGTCTTCAATGCATATCAGTAGGCGCAACCCTGAAAGAGACCGCGGAGTTTGTTGTGTGTCGAGGTATCTGACCTTTCCTTGTTTTCGGCCTGTTTAAGGCTGAACGAGATTTCCTGCACAAAAATTGCCGGGCTAGGCTTCAAACCATCCAGCATGCCGTGCCCACTCACCCCGCCCAGGACTTCCAGCCTAGGTATATATGGTTGGGTTAGAGTAAGCGCCTGAGGCGAACCCCGTTGGGGGAATCGTGAGCGGTAGCCCAAGATCGGCCTTGCTTGATAGATGATACTGGGTTGTGGAAAGCTGTTTCGTGGGTCCAAAGGATGTTTCGTACGAAACTCCGTTTTGATGGGACGCTGTCGAAGGCCGGTAGCTGCTATGAATCACCCTACTCCCTGAAAAAGAAAGGTAGCTGACGAGGAGATGGTTCTTATCCCGAGGGAAGTACGAGCGCACCCCTTGTCCGTCAGTCGCGGTGCATCACCCCGCGGCGCCAGTTTTGACCGTTTTTGTGTTTTTTTTTCAAAGCAGCTGCACAGCACCAGCAAGCAGCTGCTGCACGTATAGTACAAATCATATAACACGAGCATGCTTTGTACGTGCTGTCACTTTTTCACCATTATGTCTTTCTTTTAACAGGGTCTACAGCAGTTCTGCGAGATATAACACGCACACTATCGCCGAAAAGCCATAGACGCGCTGCGCTTGGCCTTTCGTTCCTCCTTTTCCTTGGAGGGAGAGCGTATGCATGTACTCATATAGGAAGTATCTGGTCGGCTTGTAGGAGCGTATTGGTATTTCACGCTCCCCGCACGTACCTGGTATCGAGAAATCGCATACTCGTACAGCATATGCATATATGCGATACGCCGTTGACTTTTAAGCGTGTTCTGACTGCCCGAGTTGTTCTGCGGGTTCTTGAACATTCGTAGCTACCTGGCGGCCAGGGGGGGGCGAGTGGGAGCCAAAGGGCCCCGACATGCCCAATTGGTTGTTTTTTACTTTCCAGCTTCTGGACAAGCCGTGGTCACAGGTGTCGTCCCTTCTCCCCCCCGGTACGTGCCTTCATT
>JAYJMJ010292993.1:0-10616 GCA_036873875.1 Laminaria ephemera
GTTCAGCCGTCCCTTTCCCTCGTCGACATTTAAGTCGAATTTGTTTACTCACGAATAAAGTATCGCTTTCCACTGCTGAATTGAGATTTTTCACTCCGGAGAGATTCGAACCTGGTAGTAATTACGTATACATAAAATTGATTAAAATGTTACAGCATATAATATTGTTTTATATATATATAATAAAACTGCGTCTTTGCGTTGTTGCTACCTGGTACCAGTATAAACTATTCTTCTTATTATTTGTTGCCCTCTGACAATGTAGCGTAGATGCCGTTCCAATAGAAATCGGGTATCCTCCTGCAAAAAGCGTGTGGATGCATTGATCAATTACGAAGTACCGTATACCAGGTATACTACCATCAGGTACCAGGTACCGGTAGGTTCTAATATGCATTACCAGGTACCTCGTATATTACAACGGGAGAATGACAGCAGTAGTATCGCAACAACGGGACGACGGCAGCGTATTGTTCCGCTGTATTCTCGTAATTTTTCAATATCAATACCTCCATCTTCGGTGGTGGTGCGTCAGGGTGTGTGGCGGTGGGTGTGGTGGTGGTTAGTGGCGGGAAAGGTTCGTTCGGGCGATCCGATGCAACATGAAATACCTTCATGCAATTACGTATCACATCAACGGTGCTGCACATACACATAAATACAACAGTACCAACTTAGTTTATGGATGTCCATCATCGTTACGCCGATGCCTGGCTGCTTGTTATTATGTTGTTCCGGTGCATGCATGTTGTTGTATATTATACCAGTAATGCGTATCTGGATCGTCTACAGAAAATACCATGAAAAACATCATGTCGGCTCCACCAAAAAGCAAGCAATGAAGGAATGAACATGTCTGGCGTGTTTGTGTATGTTACTGGTATGTTTTTTTTTTCCTATCCGGTACGTTTGACACTGAATTGATCGACTAATCTCCTTCGTTTGCAATGCATTCTATCAGATTATCTGTCTCGGATAGCAGTTTGTGACTACGAGAGAGCTTGTATCTCTGCTATGATGCGTCCGTAGTTTCCCTGCGTTTTTACAGGGTCAACATGACCACTGCAGAAATTATTGTTCTACACATCATTGTTGCTGTTTCTGTTGAGTTGTTCTCACATCAACTCATCGCTACAAGCAAGTCCGTGGTCACAGGGCAGGCTCCAATATTAGGAGGCGGACTTCTTGCGGAACCGTGCACGCCCGGCAACTAGGCGTCGTGGAAGCTAACGGCGGCTGCCTTCCTGGACGAGGTAGATGGACGGTAGTACTAATTTGGCGCCCGGAGGAAGAGTTGGCCCACAGGGATGATAGCCCTCTCGATATCATCACCAACTCTCTGAACGCCCTCTCAGGCGCGACATCCCAAGTTGCGCCTGGAGGAAGAGTTTGATCCGCAGGTATAGACCTCTCGCTCTCGAGACCACATCCTTGACGCACCGCGCTATCGAGTGCGGGGAACGGCGGCCTACTCCTTTCGCGCCTGCAGTCAATCACAAGACAGTGGAGCATCTCACACGGAAAAAAAGGGGGAGGGGGGTCATCATCATATCATGCTTGGCCGTAGTCCATGGAACCATAGCCCCTCGCATCCCTACAATGCCGGGACAGAGGACGTCGGGCTTTCACCGACCAGGCAGACATTGTACCAAGCGCGAAGCGCCGTGAGGTGGTCGGCGAATAGCATAAAGGATGGGCTGCATCCTAATAAGAACCCCTTGTGAAAGGGGGAGGGGGGGGGGGGGGTACATCGACACCACCGCCACGGCTTGTAACAGCGCAGTGATGGCATATTGGGGCAGAAAGTGAATCAGGCCCGGCTTCGGCGGCGAGAAACGGGCTGGGGCCAGCATCGAGACCTCCTGGAGGCCTGAGGCTTGACGATCCCGATGTATTCCTGCTTGAGTTACGGCAGCTCTTGTTCTTGCAGTACAACCTCGTTGTGTTGTGTTGGGGGGGGGGTGTCGCCCCATCTGCGTAGGGATGACGTGGAGACGCCTTCGTGCAGCTAAGACGTACGTGACAAGGGCGACCGTGGCTGGAGGAGATCCATCACGAAATAAGGTGGTTTGGTGTAGAGGTTCGAGGGGAGCGGGGGGGGGCTGTTGTATTTGCAGACTGCCCCTGACAGATCAGCCACTCCGTTAAGGCTGCACCCGGGGACACGTCACGCAGAAAATACAATCCCTCGTCACACAATATGAGCCCCAAATGCCCGTAGACCGGTAACGATCACCGAGTATCACAAACAGGGTGTGGGTAGAGCGGGCATCACTACCCTCCCGGGTGCATCGTGGGGCAATTCTCTCTGTTTCGTTCTCACCGATTGCTCCAACGCGTTGAACACAGTCAAACGCCTCCAACACAACTGTGCTCGCGAAGGGAGAGAACTTGTGCGTCTGCGTTTACACAGTTCGTCGCCAATAGTTACGGCGAGAGACCCGGCCTCCCGTGTTCTTCCAGATTGAAACATGCCCTTCGAATGAAGACATTAAACAAGAATGCCACCTGCACACTATATATATATATATTATTCGATATATATACCTATAAAGAACGTTGTCCATCCGATTGCACAGGGTTGTATTGGCCGTTCGAGTGGGATGCAGCAAGGGGATGTCATGGAGCCGGAGTTGTTGTGCATGCCGTTACCATGCCGGCGCTTTTACAGGGGATCCCGAGAGAAACACGAACACAGTCCATCACCAAATATTACTGCGAGAGACCCGCTACCATGCTCTCCCAGATAGACGATTCAGGGGAGGGGCGTAATTGTTGGCTGCAAAAGCCACCGTGGCGCCGGCGTTGTTCTGCATGACGCTACTACCGCCGACTCACGCTACGGTAGAGGCGCACCTTTGTTTTTCTGAGTCGCCTCGCTTGAGGAGCCCCATTCCCCCCCCAACACCTGATTTGGCGGAAAGTAAAAGTGCTACCCGCCGAACAATCCCACGGCCTAGGTATATAATGTACCGAAAACATAGCAAAAAAAAAAGTAATGAAATCCCGACGATTTTGGAGCAAGGAGCCCCGTCACATTCAGATTTTGTTTTAGCTAAAACGTTCTACCTCTATTATGATAGCACGCGTCGTCCGGCGCTGGAACGGGGTCCGAGACCATCATGAACCATGAGGTGTTGAATGAAGCATTTGCTTACTCGGGGCGATATCAGCATGACCATCAGTATGAACAACAAGGTCACGCGTGCTACGATGGAGGTAGCACATATTGACAAAAAAAAATATTTTCTGAGTGACGGGGCTCCTTAGCCCAAAATTCGTCAGAATGTCAAAATCTTGTTTTGCAAATATGAAACTTTTCTATACCTAGGATGGGCTTTCGTTATCACACTGAACCTTTTAGTTTACTGAAAAACAAGCTTTTGGGTGAGGTGCAGAGCTCCTCAAGCGAGGAGCCTCAGAAAAAAGCGTGGTTCACCTTTACCGTACTATTAGTACGGTGTTGTAATTCTTGGGGCAACCAACATTGCCATGAGCACCAGCACGACGGAGGTCACACAGGAAACACTGTGGAGGGTTTGCTCTTCCTCTGCATTACGTGATGTCCTAGATGGACGTCGCCGTCAATCCAAGCAAAATTCCAAAGCTACAATAGGGCGGGGGGTACCCTCATTTTTCACCACCGAGTTTAACATACTAGCGCGAGAGGTTCGGCCCCTTAAAAACCAAACCATAAAAAAAAAATCATCGGCGCAGCAGCGAAACAAGCAAACCAGTCTTCGACGCGTGCTACGATAGAGGCAGCACGTTTTGGCCAAAAGGTTTTCTGAATGACGGGGCTCCTTAACCCAAAATCGCCGGAACTTCGTTCTTTTTTTTACATTATTTTTCGTTGTATACCTAGGCCATGGGATTGTCCATCGGGTAGCACTTTTATTTTTTTTCCCCAAAAAAAAATCATTTTTTGGGAGAGGTACAGAGCTCCTCAAGCGAGGAGCCTCAGGAAAACAATCGTGCACCTCTTCTGCCGCAACCTCGGACCATGGTGGTGCATACAATCGCGAAACCTAAAAGAACAAAAGCTTTAAGACCAGCAGACAACTAGAGTAGTCAATCGCGCGAGTGGCATTTGGTCACCACTGATACAACATACCCTAAACATGCCCCCCTTTATCGCGTACGCTAAGACCCGAGCAGTGGTAACGGGATAGGTGGCCTCATTTCACTATCAGGTTTAGGCTACTGCAATAGCGCGAACGGTCCCGTACCCCACTCAAAAACGCGAGGGTGACAAATAGTTCACGGCGGTGTATGTAAAAGCGAAACAAAAAGAACACGAACCCTTACGACATGCAAATAAACAGGGTGGACACTCGCGCGAGAGGCCCCCGAGCTGCTGAAGTGCGGGGCCCTAAAAGTGCTGCCCCTACGGATACGTGCCACTAAATAGTACGGTAGAGGTGCACCATTTTGTTTTCCAAGTCTCCTCACTTTCACCCAAAAGCTGATTTTGAGTAACAGATCGCTCAACCCGATGAATAAATCCATGGCCTAGGTATACAAAATATTCATCATTGCAAAAAACGAATGACATTCCGACGATTTGGGGTTAAGGAGCCCCATCATTCAGAAACAAAAAAGCCGAAAAGTGCTACCTCTGTTGTAGCGCGCGTCTACGATATAAGTTGCGTGTTGGGGGGCAGCCTGGACGCCTAGGGGGGGAGAGGGAGGAGGCCAAAGGACTGCTGTCCATTGCGTGGGGACGAGGCATACACATGCGGAGTAGAACACAAGGCGGTTTTGGAAAAACGGCCACGTGCACCATGGGGTACCTGGTATATAGTTTCTGTCAGAATGGGTAGTAGCACTTGCATGATAATTAATGCGAATATCATCAGTATCATCACCATCATCATCATCATCATCGTCATCATCACCACCATGAGCCGTGCAACGATACCGGTTGCACTTTTAAGTCCAAACATTCCATCTGACGGGGGTCCTCAACTGAAATTCCCAATACATTGAGAATCCATGCGAATGTTTCAATGCTACTCGTTATTAGCCTATACTGCTGTAGCCCAATACCTGTAGAATTCTATGTGAACGTTACAATGACGTTCGTTATTTGCCTCGTATAGCCCATGAGATTCTGAATCGGAGTGACCTTTCGATTCTTCTCAAAGTCGGTTGTTGGGGGTGGGATACATTGCTGAAGGGCTTCGGGCATACTACGCGCCTCCCCTACTATGATAGCATGCGTCTCTCACCATCATCATCGTCGCCGTCATCATCAACGTCATCAGCATCACCACCGACAGAGTATTCGAGGCACATCGAGAGTAATGCCACAATTTGCAGAAAAACAAGAAATAAGACAATGCGCACCATACCACAGTTAGCAAGGCAGAGACCGGGTAGGATGCATCAGGTGTAAAACCTGTACCCCAGGTACGATACATACTTCAGGGGGGGGAGGGGGCACCTGCCTCTTTGAGGCGTCAGGTGAAAGGCCACTGCAAACATAACAGAGGTCTTCATGGGTCTCGGGTCACTTCTCCTTACCCGACCCAACCCGTGATATTTAAAAGCCCCCTGACCTGACCTGATCTGATCTGACCTGACCTGACTTGACCTGACCTGACCTGATCTGACCCCACCAGACCCGTGAAAGCTTGAACACCTCCTCACCCGACCCGATTCGACCCGCGAGTTTATGAAAACCTCCAAACCCGTCCCGCGGGAGACGCACGCTACGGTAGAGGTGCAACGCTTTTGTTTTTAGGCTCCTCACCTGAGGAGCTCCATACCTCACTCAAAAACTGATTTGAAGGACAATAAAAGTGCTACCCGATGAATAATCCCATGGCATAGGTATACAACGAAACGTTTTTGTAACAAAAAATAGTGAAATTCCGACGATTTTGGGTTAAGGAGCCCTTTCATGCAGAAACAAAAAAGCCAAAAAGTGCCACCTCTATCGTGTAGCACCCGTCGGGTCGGGCTATGAAGCATGAAAATCCCCGGGAAAGACGCGTGCAACGGACGCGTGCCACGATAGAGGTAGCACTTTCTGGATTTTTTGTTTCTGAATGACGGGGCTCCTTAACCCAAAAATCGTCGTATTGTCATTCTTGTTCTGCGACATGATTTTTTTTTGTATACCTATAGGCTATAGGTTTGTTCATCGGGTTGCATTTTCATTCTTCTCAAAATCAGATTTTGGGTGAGGTTTAGAGCTCCTCAAGTGAGAAGCCCGACAAACAAAATGGTGCACCTCTATCGTAGCGTGCGTCGAAAACAGTGTACACCGGTGGGTGCGCTGGTTGTAGACTTTGACGAAAACGGACGACGAGCCTACCTCTGGGTATGGCACATTGCATGCTGCTGGCACCCACCACTTTACGGGGGAGATGAATCAAAACAATGTATCAATCAGTAGTGAGCTGAGCATGCGAATTAAACAAAAAATATGAACTGTAGCGAAACCCCTACCGTGGGACACGGCGGGCGGCAGGAACAAACAATGGATTCATGTCTGTGGCTTGTCACCACTACCACTACTGCCACCACCACCACCATCACCACCACCACCACCACCACCACCACTACCAACACCACCACCACCACCACCACTGTCACCACCACCACTACCACCACCACCACCACCACCAACACCACCAACACCACCACCACCACCACCACCACCACTGTCACCGCCACCACCACTGTCATAACCACCACTACCACCACCACCACCAACACCAACACCAACACCAACACCACCACTACCTCGGAAGGTTATTTGAACGACGCGCTCTTACCTTGTCCCTCTTCTTACCCCAACCCACACTTCAACCCCGGGAAGGAACGGACATCGCCGAGAACGATCCGACGACGTGTAGCATGAACGTAAGGCAAACGTGGATTACTCGATTACTCATGTCATCTGAATACATAGATACTGTAAATGAAGGAGAGATCCCAAGGAAATCAGACTAGGGAATCGGAGTTTTAACTCAACTCTTTCAGAATTGTAAAAACTATCTTACACAAATTCCAAGCCAACCGTCTAGAAAACATTCTGCGCCCGTCGAAAGGGGTTTTGCCTAGACTTTATACCTCGAACAACCTTCGGAAACGGCATTGAATCGTTCGTAAAAAACCTTCGACGCGTGCTACTAATAGTACTAATAGTACTAATAGTACGATAGAGCTAGCACTTTTTCGCTGAAACGGTTTCTGAGTGTTTCTGAGTGACGGGGCTCCTTAACCCAAAGCCGTCGGGAGCCCTATTCTCTTTCTGACACATTCTACGATAGAGGTGCACCCTTTATTTTCTGAGGCTCCTCACTTGAGGAGCTTCATACCTCACCCAAAAACATTTTTTTTTGTAAACTGAAAGTGCGATCCGATGAGGAAACCCACGGCCTGCAGTAAAAAAAAAAATGTTCAGACTATTGCAAAACAAGAATGACATTCCGACGAATTTTTGGGTTAAGGAGCCCCGTCGTTCAGAAAATATTTTTGCCAGAAAGTGCTACCTCTATCGTAGCACGCCTCTTCTGCTAAATGTTTCGTTATGTACCTATTAATAGTGCATGGGGTTGGTTGCTCATAGAGTAGCACTGCTAGTTTTCTCCAAATCAAGTTGTTTTTGGGTGGGGTATATGGAGCTCCTCATGTGAGAACCCTCAGAAAACACTTGTTGCACCTCTGCCGTAGTATGCATCCTTCCCTATACCAGGTACCAGGTACCAGGTACTTCACACCATAATACCAGGGTATATGCCAATTTTAATGTTTTCTGTATCATCAGTCTACTTGTTTCCTTTGGTTCCGTGCTTCTGGCCTAACGTCGTCTTACATAATACTATGGCTACCTTCTTCTGCCCTCGGGACGGCCCGCTATAGCCATGCCTGCAACACGCGTGCAACGCTAGAGGTAGCACTTCTCGGTCGGCTATTTTTTAGTCTCTGAATGACGGGGCTCCTTAACCCAAAGTCGTATGGAACGTCATTCTTATTTTTTTTGCAATATGTTTCGTTGTATACCTAGGGCCATAGGTTTTGTTCATCGGGTTGCACTTTCATTCTTCTCAAAATCAGTTTTTTTTGGGGGGGTGAGGCTTAGACGCATGCTACGATGATAGAGGTGCACCCTTGACACATGCTACTAATAGTACGATAGAGGTAGCACTTCTCGGGACGCACGCTACGGTAGAGGTGCGCCATTTATTTTCTGGGGCTCCTCACTTGAGGGGCTCTATACCTCACCCAAAAAACTGATTTGGAGAAAATATTATAGTGCTCCCCGATGAACAATCCCATGGCCTAGGTATATAACGAAACATTTAGCAAAAAACCCCGACAATCCAAGGATTTGGGGTTAAGGAGCCCCGTCATTCAGAAAAACAAAATAGCCAAAAAAGTGATACCTCTATCGTAGCATGCGTGTCGACTTCTTTTTTGTTTCTGAATGACAGGGCTCCTTAACCCAAAGTCGTCAGAACGTCATTCTTTTTTTTTTTGCAATATGTTTCGTTGTATACCTAGGGCCATAGGTTTGTTCATCGGGTTGCACTATCATTCTTCTCCAAATCAGTTTTTTTTTTTTGGGTGAGGCTTAGACGCATGCTGCGATAGAGGTGCACCCTTTTCTTTCTGAGGCTCCTCACTTGTTGTGGAGCTCTATATACCTCACCCCCCAAAAAAAACGATTTGGGGGAAAATCAAAGTGCTATCCGATGGACCATCCCATGGCCTATTAATAGTAGGTATACAACGAAAGTCATTGCCAAAAAAAACAAGAACGAAATTCCGACGATCTTGGGTTAAGGAGCCCGTCATTCAGAAAAACAAAAAAGCCAAAAAATGCTATCTCTATCGTGGCACGCGTCCTTAGAGATCCTCAAGTGAGGAGCCCGAGAAACACAATAATGGTACTACACTTCTATCATATCATGTGTCACAATATAAGGTGTGTGTGTGTGTTTTTCATCCCATTTATTCTGTGCGCCAGTCAGATGTTTGACGCACCAGCCGGGGTCACACAGGAGGAAGGTGAACACAGAAGATTACCGCCGTGAAAAACATGTTAAACAGCAGTGGCGCGAGCACACACCCTTGCCGAAGACCATGCTCCACGTCGAACATGTCCGAGCATTCCCCATCATCCAACCGCACACATGCTTGCATGCCGTCGTGGAATTGGCGGATGACGGCGAGCATTCTCGGTGCCATTCCAAGACGAGCAAGGACAACCCACAGAAGGGTTCGATCGACGGAGTCATATGCGTTGGTGAGGTCGATAAATCACATGTTTAGGGGGGTGTCCTTCTTCGGCGCCAGTTCCTGCAGGCGTCGTACTACGAACATCATGTCAACCATCGTGCGCTGGGGTCTAAACCCACACTGTTCCTCCGGCAAGATGTTGTCGCGTTCGCAGTAGTCACTAAGGCGACGGGCGATTACTTTGAGGAGTACTTTGCCGCCGTGGGCCACGAGGGAGATGCCACGACAGTTACTACACTCCGTCCGGTCTTTCATCTTGTGTAGCACCTTGATCGTTGCATATTTCCGTTGTTGCGGCACACCACCTCCCCTCCACACAGCAACGATGTTCTCGTGGGATCTTCCGAGCGTGTCCGATTCTCCTTCGTCGGTCAAGACCTTGAGGAGTTCGGCTGGGAGCCCATCAGGCCCGACCACGTTGCGGTTTGCCATCGCACGGATCGCTTCTTCTACTGTGTACCTAGACGGCACATCGTCCGGCGGCCTGCACGGGGGCCACGTCTTGAGCTCGCCCACAATGGTCGGGTCAAGGGTCGGGGACTTGGTGTTTAGCAGCTTATGAAACCACCTGACCCAACGCTCCCGAATGAGGGTGTTGTCCCGCAGCAATCGACCTTCCTCGTCCTTGATGTACTGTGAGTTAAACATTATCTTCCCTTCCACATCGAACTCCGTGAGATGCTTGTAGAAGCCAAACTGATCGCCTTCTCGAATACGTCGAGTTGGCTCACGTACTCTTCGAAGAATCTCTGCACAGCTTCCGCCCGAATGCGTTTCAGCTGCTTTCTAGATACCTTCAAGGCTTGCCGTAAACTACGATCGTCTGGGGCAGAACGAAGCCGTTTCCTCGTGTCTCACGTGATGATGCGCTGATGACGGGACATACATGTGTTTTCCCTAGTACAACAACCCAAAGCAACTGGGACAACTCAATCTAACCCAACCCAACGGCACCACCACCACCACCACCACCACCACCACCACCACCATCAGCAGCGGCGGCGTCTGCTTAGACGTGGGCAGTCCTGCGGGGTGTAGCAACAGGCAGCAGAGAGACTGCTGCAGCTAACTGTTCCTGACGACAGTTGACCTTAGTGGTTCCGCGGTTAACCCACTAGACCATCGGGGACGCCGACTGTCTATCATCTGGTCACTACTGTTCCTGACGACAGTTGTGCCCATACCGTCATCATCGCCCCCGTACCCAAAACGACCCTAAAAAAACATACCTGGTAGCAAGCAAAACCACAGCAACAAAGCAGCAGTGTACGTACGCTCCGCATACTCGAACGTTTCTATTGGTGGATAGGCATGAGCATTTGCACCCGCTGGTGGCTGCGCCACTGCCTGAAGTGTCAAGC
>JAYJMJ010293019.1:0-10614 GCA_036873875.1 Laminaria ephemera
TAGCAGACTGCAGACTGGAATTGTTGTGGTCAGGTGGTGGGTGAATGGATACGCGTGTGTTCGAGGCATCCGTAGGAAGATCTACAGTATGTGTGCGCTGTCCGCGTTGTTGTTGTGTCGTTCTGCTGCGAAACGTTTGCTGGCGAAAATGACTCGTGTTGGTTTTGCTAACGTTATCTTGCGCTATTTCAACTGTGACGTGCAACAGTAGGAGAACAGGGCTTTCCGAATGTGTGGGAGAGAAAAACAAAATGCGGAAAAAAGTGGAAAAAAGAAAAGTGGGCATCAGAGATTCACTCTACCTTCAAGTTGTTTAGCGGGCATCAGGACGAACTATATATATTAAATATATATACGTCTGGTCTCTGATGCAGAAAGGTACCTAATATATATATGTCTTGCCACGCGGTGGCTGTACCATGCCACCAGCGATAGTCGCCACGTGTGAAGTTGCAACCTAGGCGGCCCCCGTGGAGTTACGGCGGACGTGGATGCTCGAAGGTGGAGAGACTATCCCGTTTTGTTTGGACGACCGTCGATAATAGGAACACTACACAATACTACCCATACGATCCCCGACGACAAATGTATATATATATATATATACTGGTGCTGACTGATCTATGATGCAAGCAAAGTAGGTATCTAACCGACCGGGCAGACGTCACCGCGGAGTGACGGCGGACGGGGCCGCTCAGGGTGGAATCGCAATTGTTCTGCCTCGATTGTTCCCCTCGGAAAAGACACAAAATATACAAAAATCATACGTAAAGAAATGTTTATTTATTTGGGTTGGGCCCGTCTTGCTGGGCGTTTGTTGGCAGAAACACGAAACCGACACCAACAAACAAAGCAAACATAACACACATTACATTCTCTCCACTGGTGTGTGATGGTATCATCGCGCAACCAGCTGGGATAAACGTTTATGATTGTGACGCCAACGAGGATAGACACTGCCGAGAAGTTACTGTTACTCAGAATTGCTCCAACGAACATGTGCGTTGTTGGGGCCAAGTGAGGCAAACACACGAGAGAAAACGTACCGCACAACCACTGCTTGTTCACGTCTGAGCAACGCATTCCATGCGCACCGCGGCTGCTGATGATGTTAGCAACTGACAGTGCGACATTGTGCTGTCCTACATCGACGCGGAGCTGCGTTATTGTTCAGCTTTAGCGGAAGCTCCGTAGTGACGACAGCTTCTTTGTGCTCGCGATTTTGGAGCCGTTGTGCTATTCAAGTTCTTGCGACCTCTTACATGGCGAACCACACGAATTACATGGGTAACCCCTTCTGCATCTTCCTGAAAAGAGACAGTCGCCTTGTGTGGGCGCGTGGCTACGAAACTGTCCGCAAAGTCGACGTCACCAAAGGAACTAAGTAGCAACAGAGAGAGAAACACAAGCAAACGTTGAAGCGCGTTGATACGGGACAACGAAGCCGAGTACATCGTACGTAGTGCCTTGTGATGCAACTATCGTTATATTCGCCTGTTTCCCAAATCAGTCTTAAGCGGGGGGGTTGTTTCGCTGCTCCGGGACAGACACAACCCATAACGAGTGCCGTGGGCTTGTTTGTGCAGTCTGATTAGCATATTTGGAACATGGCAATCCAAAGGTAGCCATCACAAAGGTTGGTTGTACGAGTGGAGGCACGACGCTGCCAAGTCGCTTCACCCCGTCATAATTATTTCTTGGTTTCTTCTCCTATGTAGGTTTTTCGTGTAAAGAACGCGACACCATCGATGTTTCCGGGGCCCGGGGAGCTGAGGGGGGTATGCACCTTCCTCTCCCCGCCCCCCTCCCTCGCCCTTGGAACGCGATATTTACCACCACCCCCCCCCCTGCGCCCTTCACTCTTCTGGTTCACTATGACACGGATCCAATCGTGAGACAAGGTGTCATTGGCAACTCGGAATGGCGGGCGGGCACATATCTGGCGGGGCCCGGGGACGAAGACCGGTCGTGGTGTCAATGCGGCGACTGGAGGGGTGAAGAAATACGGCCACCACGCGGGTCGACGACGGAGGTCTCGCCGCGAGCCGAGGAGCGCGATCGACCAGACTATTCGTTGGAGGGGCGGCGGGCCTGGTGAGCGCTACGCAATGCACTACGCAAATACCTGTTCACAAAGGCTGCAAGTACACCCGGCCTGCGAGCTAGAGGCTGATGGGGCTGATGCCGAGGCAGATGGGGAGCCCCCCAAAACATCAGTTGCGAGGTCGACTAGGCACGCGTAGGGGCCTGGTCGCCAGTCTTGGAGTACGGTTCACAGGATAATGGGTTACCGGGCGTGTTTGAAGTCGTCCGATTCAGACACCTGGAAGGCCTTGACATTGATTGAGTCTGTCCTTTGGTGGCGTGCGCCAGGTGACCTGGCGGAATATATGTTTGTGTATATTCCGGAAATTCGCTGCCGTACAGTATATTCATCGGAATGTATTAATGGAGCCACCGGTCACGGACCCCTTGGTCCAGTGTGGGCTCAAATGTGTGTCGGTGTGTGGGTGTGTGTCCGTGTGTGCGGGTGGCGGTGTTTGTGTGGACGTGTGGTTGTGTGCGCCTACGATCCCGCGTGTCGCCGCGAACATCCCGCGCGTTCCTACTGGTGTCTGCAGTATATTCATCGCAATGTAAACGTGGAGCTACCGGTCACGGCCCACTTGGTCCAGCGTTCACTCATCATATGTGTGTGGGTGCGTGGGTGTGTGGGTGTGTGTCCGTGAGTAGAAGTGGGGGTGTTTGCGTAAACGTGTGGGTGAGTGTGTCTACGGTCCCGCGTGACGGCGGGAACTCCCCGCCGCGTTCGCGAACCCGTCTTGTTCGGTACGCTTTTAACGGGGGTGGCATATCACTCCCCCATGGGATCTGGAGGTGAAGGTGTTGTGGCTGGGTTTACGTCTGAGTTATTATCTGATGACACCGTCGGGGGAGCGGTTTGCCGCCGATTCGGGGGTGGCGCACCGCGTGCATGGTATGATGCCGAGCGAGGTCGCTTTTTTCGCCAATGGCACAGAGTTGGAATACATGTCATAGACGCATGTTGCGGTAGAGGTGCACCATTTTGTTTCTGAGGCTCCTCACACGAGTAGCCCTATCCCTCTTCAAAGCTTGATTCGGCGAAACCCAAAAGTTCTACCCGAAGAGGGTCAATCTCACGTCTAACGTATGTCACGAAAACTATGGCCCAAAAGGATTGGAACTGGAACGATTTAGAGCTAAGGAGCATAGTCGTTCACAAACGGTTTCAGCCAAACCGTGGTACCTCTATCGTAGAACGTGTCCATGGCAACGGGCCGAAAAGGTAGACATGCGTTTTGAGGGGCAGAAGGGTGACCAGGTACAAATTGGAAACGTACGCATGCGGATACGGAACGAGGAAACGCGGTCAACGTCGTCCGTTAAGTCCGACGGCGGTGCCGTTGCCCGTATATTAGGGTTGGTGTCATGCTTCTTTTGTCTTTCCGACCACGCCCTCCTCTCCTCATATTGTTATGGCAAGTCTGGTAAGAGTGGTGAGGTACCCTTGTGCTCTTTCAGCAATTATGAAGTTAGTAGCGAAGTCAAGTCGGAATCCCGATGCGTTCGCCCTGCACTCGTTGCGTATCGCGCGACGGCCACGCTCGCAGCCCGAGGAGGCATATCGGATGGAACGATTCAGAGAGAAAGGCGGTGGAGACCCAACGCGTACAATGCATATACTTACAATTAAATAGAAGAGTCCATAAGGGTGTCACTTTGGTCCTAGCAAGCCGAAGGAAGAATTGACAACTACGAGGGGGTACAGCCTGTCGTAAGAAATGAAAACTAGTGAACGGCAACAACAGTAGTCTGGAACCATCTTGGAGTTGGAGAAGTCGAAATGAAAATGATCTCTCTCTCTTACACGACCCAGAACAGCGATACAAACAACGCAATTCGAAAGATAAACAGTAAAGGATAGGTTTCTCTATGAACGTAACGTACGAAAATTAAGTAACGGACAATACGAGGTCTATTTTGTAGTGAGTATCAAGCATGTCTATACCGGGAATGAATATAGGCAAGGTAATTCTGTAGCAATGAGAAACGAGAACCCCACGACCAGTATCGCGTATGACTCGTGGCGTGCAGGTTATCAAATGCACGTCGAACGCAAGCGAGTTGGGGCTCTTGCTGACAACGCGAGCATACATGAAATTGTCGCTGGATTGATCAAACAAGCCAGGCATTTTAATTTTAGCCTTTTCTTTCCTACCTGCCTGCCCCATTTTTTCTTCAAATGAGTGTGTATGCGGGGGGGGGAGGGAGAACGGTGGACGTAGCTGGAATCCCATATATTTCCACTTCTTTATCGTTATTGCCCTATGGTGTCTGAGTTCAGATCGGACGAGTCGATTGGAACGGCATCATTCAGAGGCTTGACCATCCCAGACGGCTGTAGGCGGTAATAGTTAGGAACCTTGCTGGTATAACATTAGGGAGAGATACGGTTAATGTGTGGGCGAGATACGTGATAGGTGTATCTGACCAAGGGGAGCAATCTCTCTGTCCCACGACCCAGAAATACGATGATGACAACGGAATTTGAAAAATTTACAAGCAATCGATCATTTTCCGACGGTTGTCTGTCTTTCCGACTTCTGTCGTAAACTCTCTCAAATATTTTACACTGGTTTTGTTATCTTTACGTGTCCCCATTTACGACGCTGTGCCGATTGTTCGTGTTGTCTTGATTTGGCATAGGACATATTCTTGTCTCTCGTCTTTGTTTGATTGAGCGCGCGCACTCTCCACGAGGCGTTCCCTTTCCAGACGTAAAAGTTTGAAGACACTAACTGGCATTGCCTCTCGTTCTCTACCCAACGTATTATATACGGTAGGTCGAAATGCTTTGACATTCTGTAGGCCGACTGATTGCATTTTGTTTCCCGCTGATTTCGTTAAATTTACACGTCTCCCTCTATTGATACACAGCAGTACTTGACCATATACTGGACTCGTACTGCGTTGATTTAGAGTTTAGTTCCTACCTGTTGACTCCTTCTCGACGTGTATTAGGTATGCACTGACTTTGCTTGCATCTGCTGTAATGATATGATACGTACATCAATGTGGTACAGCCGTGTGCGGCCAACTGACTACCTTGGGATTCGACGACGCTACCTGCTGACCCCCAAGAGACAAGTAGACGAAAAATTTCGCAGTAAAACCGTAATCAGGAGACGTTCTGCGCCCGTGGATTGTATACTGCTATACGGCTAATCAGACAAGGGACACAGATTTCATCCCAGAGGGTGTTTGACGGGGTACAGTTAGAGCGTAATTCGGCCACAAGCCTAACGATACACCAACTGTAGTATATTTAGCATGGGTTATGCCATTTTACGGTATTATGTTTTATCATTTCCTGTCGCTCAGAACACAGGCCGATACACGGTACAGCAGTACTACTACTACTACTACTCCTACTACTACTACTACTACTACTACTACTACTACTACTACTACTGCTGCTGCTGCTACTACGACTACTACTACAACTACTACTACTACTACTACCACTACTACTACTACCACTGTACTACTACTACTACTGCTGTAGTTCCGTCGGACCCGGGCAAACTCAATTCAGTCAACACAAAGGACCGGACAGCGCCATAAGTCTCACTCACCAAAACATGCTTTTCGAATCACTGGGTGGGCCATTGGCGGCGTGTCGCGGCCCTCCACAGCTATGGTAAGGCACGGAAGAACTTGGGCAGTCGGATCATTTACGTAGTAATATAGCGTAATCAACGGTACAATACCATCCTACTGCTGTAGATAAACACCAACATCTATTTTAATAACTGGTACTGTTTCGAGATGTACTAGGTATATTATTTTTGGTGTTAGAGGGAGACGATATGTGAAGGAGTGTGGGGCTGTCATGTGGCAATAATTGTTAATATCTGTGCGCGGGGATTTTTACCCGTCTCAAGTTGAGTGTTTACGATTATATTTTTTCGTACGTGTAAGCTGCATACATACTTGTATGGCAATGACTGCACGTACTACGTGGTGTTTTTGCCGTACAACATGAGAGTGTGCCCGGCAGCTATTTCCACACAGATTCCGACCCTTTCATGCACTCGGTAAACCCTCATCGCTCATTACCGGTGCATGCTAATGTATTCTTGTATGACGATGTGCTGCTGTGTACAGTCTACCGCGCAGGGACGATGCGGAGAGTTTCTTTCTACGTGGCGTGAGAATATGATAACGTGAGAGCAAAAACAATACCGACAGCAGGGACTGACCGCAAAAAGTGACGTATGGAGGTCGAGAAATGTCACGTACGGCCAACCGTCAGCGACGTTCTCTCGTATGAATTCTTCATGTATAACCGACCTGAGCGACAACGAGAGGAATGGAGATAGCCTGGCTCCAACGCCCCCTTGTCCTCATTCTTTGATTGGGCCCCAGGCAACATCGTCAGTCAACAGGTGCGTAAGACACAACGAAACAATCTACCCCCGAGCAAGTGATTAGAGCAGAAGACGTTCCTGTTTATCCAGCAAAGGCAGCACCTTCGATTGTGTCGTTTACAGCACGGGAGCCATCTTCACTCTTATCATCTGCAGCGTAATCGTACTCCTTCGCCTCGAGTGAGCCTCAAAATTGTTGATTTTGATGCTTGGTTTGATGCAAACCTCTTTAAGAACTTGTACGTACACATGACATTTGCTTGTAGCACAGCCCAGATCCTCGACGAGGCGTGGCGCACTATTAGGAGTGATTGCAGAACGTACCAGGTCTGCAGCCGTTCTCCTCGTTTCGTTTTCGAGGAACCGAAGCTTTGGCCCATTTTTCGGCTTTCGGTGTAGTCTTTTCCATATGCTGATTTTTAACTTATTAATGCGTGTTACACCTAGCGCTCTTCTGGGTATACGAATGATGTGGGATGGTCTCTAGGCCATCGGCTGGGATTTAGGTGCCTTCTTCCTTGCCCATATTTCATCGTGACTCCGGACAATGCTTCGTGTAGTTGCACGCAACCCCCCACCCCTCACAAACGATTGCGAGCAGGATGTAGCCCACCCTTTGTGCGACTCGTGTAACAACTCACGGCGCTTCGGTGTGGGTGCAGGCAGTTCGATGGAGTGGGTGACAACCGGACGTTCTCGGTCCCGGCATTGTAGGGGTGGGGGAGTCTATATGATCCTAGTGACTGCACATGTGGCCAATCTGCTACCCAAGAAACCCTCTAGAGGGTATTGTAGCCGACCCTCCAGAGGAATCCGAGATGCCTTTCGAGACGCCGGAATGGTAGTCCAAAATAATCATCTAGGCCATAGATGAGTGTTCACTCCAACAAAACCTCTGGAGAGAAATTACCCGACGTGCCTCTGGAGGGTATTGTTGGCCTCTGGAGGGCATTGTTTGCTCAACAAATCCTGTAGAGGAAACCAAACGCATACCTTCCAGAGGGTCGTTGCCAAAGGGTGAAACCTCCAGAGGGACCCGGGATTCGCTGAAGCCGCCGGAATGGTACGAGTAGTCCAAAAAAATCATCTATGATAATTTTCCATTCTTACGAAACCTCTGGAGAGAAACTAACCCAAAAACTTCCAGAAGATAGTGTTGTCTTCAGAAATCCTGTAGAGGATGCAGAACTCAAACCGTTCAGAGGGTCGGTACCCGAGGGTGAATCTTCTAGAGGGTTCCAAGATTCCATTCGAGCCGCCGGAATGGTAGTCTGAAATAATCCCCTGGGCCACCATAGAGGATTTCCCGCTCTCAAGAAACCTCTGTAGAGAAACAAATCCGAATCCATCTGGAGGGTATGGTATTATTGGCAACTCTCCAGAGGTTTCCTTGGCCTGATACGGATTCTGGAGTGGTAGCGATGACAAACCCCCTATGGGATTTGTCACCGTCGTTCACCCTCTAGAGGAAACCACTAGCATGCTCAACACGCTACAGGATTAACGTTCCCAATCGTCTAGAGGGTCAAGATAAACCTGCCAACCCTCCAGAGGGTTACAAGATACCAGGCGGCAACTAGAGTGACAGCGACAAACATACCTCTACAAGACTTTATCTAAACGGATCCTCTACAGACAATCATCTTTACGAAACCTCCCGAGGACTGCGCCCTTATGTGTCCTTATTATCCTCCAGAAGAGTTGGAAAGGCCGATTTTGTCTGATTTTCTCCGGTTTGTCCCAACCTGTTTCCGTTAGAGGATATAAATAAAAAACCGTCCGGAGGTTCTTCTCTTGCATGCAGGATACACTGCAGAACTGCATACTGCAACCTCCACGAAGATGGACAGCGAAAATATTCAGCCAACCTCCGTCTACGTAGAGGGCGACAGAACAACAGCTCTCCTATGTCTCGATTGCGATTAACACGCTGGAGGGAAGTTTTAGGGAGCACTTATCTCTTCAAAAACCACGAAAACCATTGAACCCACTCAAACAATACCGCATATAGAGTATATAGCGACAGGTTCTAGGCTCGATATTTGCTTGTGTATATTAACTCTCCCACGCTTCAAGCCCACCTACATCATACCTGGTACGTCTTTGTAGACCGCATCGCAGGCGAACAATGTGTAGAGCCGAACACCCTTTACTACATGCGGCTGTGGGCAAAGACGCCGCAAACGTTTTCGTAAGAAAGCGAGAGACGCCGTACACTGCGTGCTAGGCAACCACAACAATTAACGACAAAACTGAAACAGCAATACTGCCACATGATGTATACCTCACGACACCAACGGTATTTGTTAGACCATCACCACGATACTACTTAAATACTATGATAAATGATGTCAATCATATATGCACTATGTAGCATATGTTTAATAGTATTATTGGAATACCTGGTAGTGTACAGTAGTGTCCCAAGTATTTGGTAGTTTAGTATAGTAGTAGCTAAGTACAGAGTACAGGAGGAGTTTCTTTCCGGGAGAGCCAACCTATCGATAGAGTCTTTCCAAGCACACCATCCAAGCACAGGTCTCCACATGGCATGTCGCTCGGGTTATGATTAGGAATATGGTTCGGGTCGAGCGATTGATTTTCAAGATTTGAGCATGCCAGCACCAAGAGGGTAATTGGTGTAAACAAAAGACGATGGCTGTTCGTGCACCCCGGCGGCACGGCTTCTAACAAGCCAAAAACGATGTTGTGATTTAGACGTTCATTGCTCTTCTGTAACTTCAAAATACAGAAGATATCACAGCTGTTGTGCGTTTTTAATTTTTTATAAAAATACAGAAGAATGGATACAGCCTACCACATAGTAATAAATTGTCTAGAAAACTGCCGTGGAGACTCAAAGCCACATTGCGTTTTAGGCTTGCATGTTCTATACAGTTCGCACTGCGGAAGCTACACGGTATATACCACCAGCATGACGCAAGAAGAAAGAATGCATCTTGATATTAAAAATATGATCCGTCTTAGTCTAAACATTTAACATCGTCTGTTTTGGGCGAGGAGTGATAATACGGTGTAGTTGCTGTTGTTGTTGTCGCTGCTTCTGCTCTTCATAGCATTGAAGCTCTGGTGCTGCCGAAGCAACCCTTATTTCATGCGCCACCCTCAATATGATCACTCCATAGGACATCCTTGTATGTCACGTGTATTCTGTTCTCGTGGGTGTTGGCGTCCAGTGTCACGAATCCTGTTCAGTACATAGTATCGTACAAAGTATCAGGTATATTTTGCTCGCTTAGCGAGCAGGGTTAAATCCTGTGCGTCTTCGAGGAATGAAGGGCCATCTACGGTGATATGCCTACTGTCCATCGATAATTAAGTCTGGGTGGTGTCGTGCGGCAATGGTGGCGATATAGGGTACCTGCTGTGGGCTCCTGTGAGCATCATCCCACGTGGCTTGGCTGCCGGTATGTACTACGCACGTAAAAAGGTTTTCTGATATGACGTTACGTCTTGTCAAAGCAGCCACATTTCGATATCTTGCAGCCGATCGCTTGCTGCGCATACTTTGGCTGCGGGCGCCGGCACAAAGAACACCTCTGTTGTCGACACCAAAGCACCTTGAAGATGGCATAATAATGAATTGTGCGTATCAGTACGCATGAACGACTGCTGCAGCATGAATACATGTATGTACTTCGTAGTAAACTGCTATGTGTGTTGTGCAGATCACGACCTGGCAGCATTCCCATATGACTTCAATTTCGATTATGAAATCTCGATACACTTCCGAGAAGTTGTGGTTTGAGCTGGAAGGTGGAAGGGATGCCAGCAGGACAATACGGGGTATTCGTCTTCGACAAAGTACAGCAGGGGTTGTCATTAGATAAATTTGTACCGGCGTGAGCTGTGGGAGCCAAATCTTCACTTGACCTGACAGGTTCAGAATCGACTCTACGACAACGCCAGCGATTTCAAAAGGCCGCGGCTGATCGTAGAAAGCACAGGAGATTATGAGGGACCTCATATTATGCAGTCGACGTAGCCGACATGCCGATGTAGCCGAGGTCAACCTCAAGTTGCCAGAAATCTCCATGTGCTTGTTGGCGTTCCGCGACAACATTTGTTGGAGCGCTTGGTGCACGGGGTTGGCTTCTCTCACGAGGAGAGGTGGGTTGAGCACGGTAGCGCCGCCATGAGG
>JAYJMJ010293038.1:0-10614 GCA_036873875.1 Laminaria ephemera
GACGATGGCTGGCAATTGTGATATAGGGGTTGAGAAGCGTAGGGAGCAGGTCGCGGCGAAAGGTGGTGGAGCACCGTACGTGGTAAATCGGTATGAAGCTCGAAGGTCGTTGCAATTCGAGTGCAGGCCTTATGTTTCGAGCTCACCGGAGAGCACGGCGGAGAGCTCCTGAGCATTTTATTTTTCAAAATAGAAATCCTGGAAGCACACCCCGACCCTGAGCAACCGCCCTTGAGCATTTTTACATTTATTTTCATATTTTGTTCCGAAACTCGCTATTGTCGACTGAGTTGTTTGTAAACGTGGTGTCGCTGTTCATGTATAGATCCGAGTCGTCAGCACACATGGCACTACGGATTCATTGGGAGGGAATCGCAAGTGTTTGGCTTGCTCACACGAAACCTCGTTTGTGTGGTCAAACCAGTGTTTGCCCAACCAATAGTGACGCCATCGACGGTTTCAAGGAGGGTACCAGGTGTATCAAGTCCTCTAATCACGCGTACGGTTGCTTATTTCCACGTAACGTGGACTTGTACCTACCATTCTCAGCACGCCGTTCGTAGGTCGCGTACCCGTGCCCGAGCTTGTACGTGTAAAGCCTAGACCTACACATTTGTGTTCGAGTGCACAACACGTCCCATGCATGAGAAAAGACACCCGCGATATTTTTCTTTCCTGTGGTACACGAAATGTCACGATCAGTTCTCCAGAATATGTAGCAGTCGAGCATATGCCAGGCCCTGATATGCAACCCATCTTGTAACGAAAAGGAACCCGCTGAGTGAGAAACATCCCAGGCCAGTCATCCGCCAAATACGCAGAGCAGTCGCTTTAAGAAGGTAAGAGGGCAACACCGAGGCTACTGTAGAGGGGGTACCTCCATTGGCCTTGCCGAGTTTAGGCCACTGTTAACAGCGCAAGTGGCTCGGTACCTCACTCCGAAACGGGCTTCGACGTAGTTTGTTGGCGCAGCGAAACAACCGATTCCATGTTGGCGAACACGATATCGCAAAACTGAAGAGCACACAGGTAGTCCCTCGCCCGAGTGGCTCTGAGCCGCGGAACAATGAGGCCCTAAACGTGACCCCCATACCATACATAGCCTTGGGGCGCAACAGGACACCCCAATTATACCCCAAAGGTGTACGTAGTGTGTCATTGTCACTGCTGTGGGACAGAAGACTATTTGTGACGCGCGTCGGACTTTCCACATTCATATTGTGCGTTAATGGCTTGCCGACCATGAGTTATTCGCGTGCACCTGGCACGTGCTCTGCAAACATATAAATTTGTGTTGAGGCAATCAACTGTACCGTGAGGGGGGCCTGGATGGTTTTGGTCAAAGTTGTCTCTAGATGCCGTGAGGACGTGGGGGTATATAATAGTCAATTTCGCAACGCGGAAACAAAATCACACTGCATGGCCAGGTGCATATATGCTCCCCGATGGTCTAGTGGGTTAACCTCGTTACCACTAAAGTCGATGTCGATGGTTGAGCCCCCCGAGTGCATACTCATACTCGTAGGGACATTTCCTTGTGCTTGTAATTGACTTGCGGAAAGAGCGAGAGCGTGCGTTAGCAAAATCCGATGAAAATCGACGAGCGTTGGGAATGCTAAACCCTCTGCGCGATAGAAATGAAGGCACGTACTGGGGGGTGGGAAGGGACGACACCTGTGACTACGGCTTGGCCAGAAGCTGGAAGGTAAAAGTGATACTTTATTTATTTAAAAGTGCTTCTTCGCGTTCCTTCTACAGTACGCCTTACGAGTTTACGCCTAACCAAGGTAACACGTATCTACACAAGGTATGTGTTTTGAAAGTGACAATGTAATAGCGTGGGTTAGTTCTTACCTCCGTTTAACGCGGCTGAATTGTTCGTAAACGAGGTGTCACCGTTCACGTACACCTCCGACCCACCTAAAGACATGGCACCTAAAGGGAACGAGGGACGAAATAGGCGTTATTTTGTTTGCCATCCGACGATGTGCAGAATGAGTCTAACAAATTGACGAAGAATCAGAAAATGAAGACCACTACGATACAAACGTAAATGTACGACAATCAAAACGTTGATGCACTAATATTGCAAGCCCCAAAAAGCCAACTTGATGTTTTCCATACACCTGTTTACATGTCTATCAAACCATCAAATAGTTATGTATTTTGATATTAGACTGCGGTGCTATTTGCTACGCGGAACACAAGGATGCGCGTTAGTGACTCGGTCGTGTTTCTATACTACTCGCGACGCGGCCGATGACTTGGACGACGTCTTGCCTTGTACTGGTACAAACGAGATGTCTTCTCTTGTACTGATACAAACGAGATGTCTTGTACTGGTACTGGTACAAACGAAGGCTGCGGTAGAGGGGGCACGCTTCGGGTTTGCGCTAGTGGCCACCCTATTTCGTTGCAATCTCAGTCTAATGTGATTTTCGGTTTCACAGCAGTACACACCGCAGCCATGGAACTGTTTGTTTGGCTGCGCCAACTACCTACTGGTTAGTCCGTTTATTAGCGAGGTACAAAAGCCACTCGCGCGAGTGGCCTATACTCGGGAGTGAAAATAACGTTATAAGATAACACCCCCCCTACCGTCGTCGCAATGATATAACCGAATATTCAAGAGTATTCAAAAGGCGTGGCATCTAGTGTACATCGTGTTCAATCAGTATTGGTATACTGTACGCATTAACAAATATTTATCCAATTGGTACCACCCGCACAAATGAACAACAACATGCTGGAGTTAAAACCGAAGATGATGAGTCGAGTGCGTGTTTTGGGGGCAACCGGGTGTTGTGTACAGACGCGTGGAGTATGATGTACGAAGTGGCTATCGAAACTAAATCGATGTTCAAAAATGTTTGGACCGACGACCTTAAGATTTGCGCGGTGATGCGCGTGTCTTCAATATCCTCCGTGATGGCCTGTATCTCTCAATCGACAACAACAGCCTGGTCCATTGTCTGATACTGGTATGCCCTGGCGAATTCTGCTTCTCTTCCTGCTAAAGGGGATCTTAGGGGTCATTTCACGTCACCAAACCCCCAGCAGCTAACGTCGTAGCAATGCTTAGCCAAGCAAATTCGATTAACTTACTTACTACGAGGGAGCATGCTTTAACTTAGGGCAAAGAGCGGGCCTGCCCCCCTAAGGAACCGTGCGTAGCGCGGACATTAGGGATTAGGGCGCGTGCTCTGACCTCCACCATCTCCGGCTGTGTTGTGGACGAAAACAGCGCCCCCGCTGATGACAGCTGAAGAATTGAAAATGAACATGGCACCTGCAGAGTTTCCGCAGCAGCAATCGCAATAAATAACATTCACTCAGGAAAGCGATACGATGGACTGAAGAACCTCCTCGATTTTCAAGATACAACCATGAGGCACACGTACTGTTACAGTCACCCTGTATTTGTCATGCTTCCTTGATCGCACCGTCGGCTGCTCGCCCGGCGGCAGCGCTTTGCGCAGCATGAAGGGCATCCGTGCAACAGATGGGGAGAGGTACTTGGTCCCGATCGAATTGGATGAGCACGCGCCGAGGAATGAGTGATACACGTTCAGATGGGAACAGCCCGTATCGAAATAAAAAGCAAACACCACTCGCACGTAGGCGCTCATTTATTTGTCGAAACGCCAACAAACAAATGTGTTTGAAAGGTATTTTCGTATGTACTCGTGGTTGTTCCGCGTGTTGGGTTAGCGAACCCGCTGATAGTCACGTTGCTAGTGATTTCCTATTAACAGGAACAGCTACTACCTCAAACCTAATTCGACGCGCGATATGTTCTTACCTCCGCTGGATCCACCTGTGTTGTACCCGAAATAGGATTGACCAGAGATGTACACCTCTGAGGCAGACGCATAGACGGCACCTGCGCGTTTGGAAATGGGGCGTAAGTGAAGCTGGCTCCACAAAGAACACGCAATAATGGCCAATGTCGAAGCTCCATTGTGGTATCCCCTGCATTGTGTGGCGGACCGAACAGCACGACACCAAAAATAACTTTGCTTCGATACAGTGTAAATCGGTGCATTAAATAGTAGTGATATATGACCAATCCCAGTAGAGAGAACGAAACATCAGCAAAGGAGATGCAAACTCGATTTTTGGGAGAACACAGAAAAGATGATCAAGAGATAGTACTATATTACATCGATTCATCGATAGCGAAGGTGGACTAAAACTACATTTCTTGTATTTTTGCAATCCTCATGCAGTGAAAGCTCGAAGGGCGGTAATTACATTTGGCATATGTATTACGCGCGTGCATCTATCCATAATCGCTCAAACCCAACACCGCACTCGAGTGTTCCGAAACAATGCGAAATATAACGTCAACCCAACACTCACAGAAAATACCCACGTTCGCGATCAAGACTGTATGGAAACTGGCTCGGTGCTCGTGGCGAGGGTCGTTTGGAGGGAGGATGCGTTTGTCGCGCGCAATAGAAATGAGCACTTGAGACTTCAGATCCTTAAGGGGTCTGGAACATATATATGTATGGCATTTCGTCTTCGCATCTGCTTTTTGGTTCGGGCTGAGACCACATGTGGTAGTATTTGTGGATAACATAACGCGCAGAGTGTCTGACATGGTATGGTCGGTGTTGGCTGTGAGCTCCAAGTAGTGGCGGGGTGATACAACGCATTGCTACTGTCCAGTAGCGGTCCCTCCATAGCGCCAATATGTGTCAGCCGGAAATACCAGCACTGTAGCGGAAACCGGCACTACTCCGCACTGCCACTGCTAGTAATTCGCGTCTGTGCCAAGATGTTTCAAAGGCGTTATAGCGGGCAACCGGCACTACTCAACCGGCATTATAGAGAGGCCAGTGCTGTACTCGATTCTCTACCGTAGTAATACTGAGATAGTGCAACAGGTTGCCGTTATTGTACATCTACTATCAGGTACCAGGTATGATTTACCAGGTGCAGCAGGTCCCCCGTTGAAAGTACCAGGTAGTGAAGGAGGGCCATGTTCAATCACACGACCAAGGCGAGGGACGGGGCAATCTATTGGTTGTTGTGACGCTTGCTACAATATGGCTTGATTAATGACCAACGTCTTCGTATCACCCTGTTCACACGCTGGTGCTAACTACAGTACTAGTAGTACTAAGGGGAGTCGCCGACCTGTAATCCTCCGTGAGAACATACACATCCCGTAACACGTGCGATCGGAGTATCACACACAGCTTGCAAAGATGAGTTTCGACGAAATCCTCAATCTCACAGCTGGAGTGTATTTTTAATTTTTGATGGAAATGTTGTAGGGGTAGCTCTTTTTGGCCACAATATTTTTATAAAAACTGACGGACTGACGGACTGACGGACTGACGGACTGACGGACTGACGGACTGACGGACTGACGGATTGACGGACTGACGGACTGACGGACTGACGGACTGACGGACTGACGGACTGACGGGGGCCCTCGAACAACAAAAAACCCGATATCGGTGAAATACGGTTTGTGCTTTACCGTTTTAGTCGATAGAAACCTGCGCCATGGGATCGTTCATCGCGTTTATCTTTCGTGTTTCCATAAGTCAGCTTCTGGGTGGGGTATGGAATCCCTCAAACGAGCGGCCTCAGAAAAAGCTGGGTGCACCCCTAGGTAGGACTTGAAGACGCATGCTACTAATAGTAGTAATAGTAGTAATAATACTAATAGTAGTAATAGTACTATTAGTACTAATAGTACGGTAGAGGTGCACCGTTTTTTTTCTGAGGCTCCTCACCTAGAGGAGGTCCATGTACCCCTCCCGAAAACTTATTTTGCAGAAAACAAAAAGCGCTACCCGATGAACGATCCCATGGCCTAGGTATCCTACGAAAAACATTGCAAAATAAAACGAAATTCAGCCGATTTAGGGTTAAGGAGCCCCGTCACTCAGTAAACGGTTTCAGCCAAAAGTGCTACTTCTATCGTAGCAAGCGTAGGTCTTGTTTAAAACTACACTAGTCATGAAACCGAGCGCGGTGACGCATGATGCTACGGTAAGCTGCTTGTTTATGGCGCTCCTCACTTTGAGCTCTGCACCTCACCCTCAAAGTGAATTTGGGAGTGTAAACCGTTGAAAAGGCTCATGACCTAGGTGCTTAGCTAGTATTATCGTGTACGGTAAAACGCTGATGACATCTCAGTCCCGTCAGTCGGATAAACAATGGCCAGCTAACCCTAACCTCTATCACAGCACGCGTCCAGTACTCCAGCGAGCTTACTACAGCAGTACGGCTTACACGGTGTACTTAGTACATGGTTCGTAGCATACGTGCACGCCAAAAGGTAGGGGGGACGTTTTGGAGGATTTTTAATTCAATGGCTTTACCATTCGCGCGAGTGGAGCTACCCCCTGTCTTTGTGCTGTGTGCTGGTATTAATGTTTTGTGCTGACGCCTTTTACAAAAGGAGTAGCACGTTTCGTCCAAAATATGTTCTCAAGCACGGAACTCCCCAACCCAATATCGTCGGAAAGTCATTCTTGTTTCGCAATAATAATGTTCGTTTTATATCAGGGCAATGGGATGGTTCATCGGGTTGCGCTTCCATTCTTTCTCGATTTTTTTGTTTGGGTTAAGTATAGAGCCATTTAAATCAAGTAATAACCCTCACAAACATTAGGTACACAATTACCGTACTATTGTTATTATTTTTTCCCCCGACAATGTAGCGTAGATGCCGGTCCGATATAAATGGAATATCCTTCCGACGCGCGCTACTATAGAGGTAGCTCTTTTTGGTTGAGTAATGTTTCTGAATGACAGGGCTCCTTAACCCAAAATCGTCAGAATGCCGTTCTTGTTTTTCAATCTGAATTTTTTTGTATACGTAGGTCATGGGTTTGTTCATCGGGTTGCGCTTTCAGTTTACTCCAAATCAGTTTTTGGGTGAGGTTCAGAGCTCCTCAAGTGAGGAGCCTCAGAAAAACAATGGTGATGATATCATTCACCTCTACCGTAGCATGTATGTGTCCTCCAATGACTCTCTGCCTACTGTTTCCCAATTTCCTTCCCCACTTTTTCCTTCTTTTTTTCCTGTATTTTGTCCTATTCCTCATCAATGTTCTATTAGTAGCATGCGTCTGCTGTTAAATTTCGGGTTGTGCACGGCCGTGATGCACATACAAGAGTGACAGGGACGTTAGCATCAGCGGCCTTACCCAGGCAGTGAAAATGATGTGAGAACGTCCCCCATACGGTAACCCGCGTCGTAACGCCTCACCGCTCACCTCCATCATGCTCAGCTGAGTTGTTCGCAAACACGGTGTCGCCGTCGATGTGTAGCTCCGATTCGTAAGCATAGATTGCACCTGCAAGTATAAGCGAAGACGTACTGTAGGTGGTAGTCTTGGTAGCAGAAGTGCGCTACGATAGGGTTGCACGTGATTTTTTTTGACGCCCCTCACTGGAGAATCTCTGTACTGACGTTGACGGAAAAGGAAAGTGCAACCAGATTAGCAATCCCATGGCCTAGGTATATGACGAAGATCTTTGTAAAACACAGACGGTATCCCCACGGTATTGGGTCGTTCTTTAGTTGGGGAGTCCCGTCAGCCATGAGTGTTTTCGCCGAAAAGATGTACAGTACCGCTATCGCAGCACGCATCAGCGGAGAGCGTGGATGCTTCACCGGGGGTTGACAAGCCCGCAGACAATATGGTTTTGGTTAGCAGTCCAACAAGCACGATGGACATACTCGTACAAACCTTGGACGATAGGCTCTATCTACACACGCAAAATTCAACACTCCGTTGCGTGCAGTGGGGGGCGCCAACAGTGCCGGTTGAGTAGTGCCATCAGATATCTCACCTCCAGTGGTAGCGTTGTTGTTGGTGAAGATGCAATCCACCACGTACACGGAACTGAACAAACGCGCGTCGACCGCAGCCCCGTTCTCTGCTGTTCCAGCTTCGAGAAGCAAATGGTTGAGGCTGAGCGTAGACCCGTTGTTTACCCTGAACATCCCCGTAGTGCTGCCAGCGTCAATACCGGCGCTCGGAAGAACGGTGGGAATCGGACTTGAACCAGTGATAGTCAGGCTTTTATTTTCCGATACTTCGATTGTCTGGAAAAGTTTGACGCTGCCCATCCAAGCTGCCTCGAACGTTCCTTCTCCAGTACAGTTCATCGTGTCGATCATGTCCTGCAGCTCGGTAGTTGTAGTGACGTTCATGGAAATTGTATCAGCTGAACACGGGGCTGATTCTGCTCCGGGCAGAAACCATGCCGGTAGTAAAAGCTTTGCTGTCGTCCCCGCGAGGACGTGAAGTTTCATCCTGCTGTTGGAAGCGACGCACGAAAATGAAGGAGATGTTGATGTGAGACAAGTCTTTACGATGCTACGGAAACGGGGAGTACCCCCCCCTCTTCTCTACGGAGTTTAGTCCACCCGCGCTCGTTCCTCAGTGCCTTATTCGAGCTGCAGCTATAATAGCTGCGTGTAGCCTGTCTCTGAAGCTGACTCGCATTCATACAACATGATTATTGCTTCATTCATGCTCACTCTTGCTCGTAAAATACACACCCAAAACCAATTAAAAAATATGGGTTTCACATTCAAAATCCAAGATCCAGGCTTCGTCAAGATCAAGATTCGAAACGAAAGCCCAAGAACTACGGAATACTCTTATATTACGTACCGGCACAGCAGTGCTGCACTACTCAAACACGAACTAAACCACACGCTGTGTTGCCGAAGCGTACCAAACCATTCATTGGCGGTGCATATGGCGAAATCAAAAAGCACCGTTGGTAGCCGCTCGCGCGAGTGGTTCGGAGTCGCTGAACAAAGAGGGCCGACAACTACGCCCCCGACTATAAGCATGCGTCGGTGGTAAACACCTCGATGGCGCCTCAGACCTTGGGGTTGCAGTTTTCGGCTTATTTTTTGTTTCTGGCTGAATAGGCTCCTCAACTGGGGCACTACCTATCATCGTTTGATCTGTGTACCATTTGTGTTTTACAAATATATTCGTTTGACGCCTGGGCCGTGGGATTGTGCATCGGATTGCGTTTTCATTGTGTCTCAACGTCGGCATAGAGCTCTTCAGCTGAGGAGTCTCAGCAAATCAAGGTGCTCCCCTACCACAGCGTGCGTCCTCAGCTTCCACCAACAACAGGTACGTAGAGGCCAAAGCATCGTGAGTTTGCCTTGTTTCAGAGAAAGAGCAAGCAAAGAAGCAACGGCCGACGGCGTTTGTTATATTGGCCCATTGTCCCATGAACCGAACACACAAGCTACGATAGTACGATAGAGGTGAATGATATCATTAGTCTGTTTCTCGGGCTCCTCACTTGAGGAGCTCCAGAACTCTCAATCAACTCATTTGAGGGGAAATAAAAGTGGTACCCGATTAACACTCCCATGGCCTAGGTATAAAAAATAAATCATATTGCTAAACAAGAATAACATTCCGACGATTTTTGGGTTAAGGAGCCCGGACATTCAGAAACGAAAAAGACCCGAAAAGGGCTACCTCTATCGTGGCACGCGTCGTTAGTGGAACAGACGCATGCAACGGTAGAGGTGGACCATTTTTTTCTGAGGCTCCTCACTCGAGGAGCTCTAATACCGCTCCCAAAAACTGATTTGAGGAAAACTAAAAATGCTCCCCGATGAACAAACCCACGGCCTAAGTACGAAAAAAATCACATCGAGGAACAAGAACGACATTCCGACGATTTTGGGTTAAGGAGTCCCGTCACTCAGAAACAAAAAAGCCAAAAAGTGCAAAATACTGACTTGCGGAAAGCGCGAGAGCGTGAGTTAGCAAAATGCGATGAATAATCGTCTAGCGTTGGGAATGCTGAACCCTCTGCGAGATAAAAATGAAGGCAGGTACCGGGGTGGAGAAGGGGCGACACCTGTGACTACGGCTTGTCCAAAAGCTGGAAAGTAAAAAAGTGAGGGAAAAAAAAAAGAAAAGAAGCAAGAGAGAGTGAAAAATGGTTGGGGTGGGATAGAAACTACGGAGCTTTTAAAACAGGGATGACGTCTCGAAAATGTCACCGTTTGTTTACGATTGACGAAATGGCGCGTACTAATCGGCCACAGTGATTGCCTTGTCGAAGGGCGTTTAAGCCTAGGGTGGACGATGTACTACACATTCGCCACAGCATGCACATACGACATATGTACGAGAGGGCGATATGCGCTTGGGCCATGAATATCAATGTAAAGTCAACAAAAACGGAAAACACGTTATTAATAGAAAGTTCTAGCTACTGCGTAGCATTCGTGCCGTACACATGGAAGAATACGCTTGAAGTAGGCCCTAGCCTTTAAGGCATGCCTGTAAAATGCCTGAACTACTGTTTCTGAAACAGGCGTGCCTGAACTACTGCTTTCGTGCCTATCTTGCCTATCAATTGCCAGGCACGCGTCAGGCACGCTTAACGACTGTTTACTCTATATAACAAAAGCAGTACATTTGGGCTCGAATCTTCCCACAACCGATAACATCCTCCGGGGTTTACCAAGCCCCTAATCAACGCCTGGTTTTAATCTTTATATGGTCCTTCTCTCCTCAAGTCGTCCGACCCTCTGGTCGAGCGTTCTTTTATAGTGGTTCTCTCCACTAAATTCCTCTTTCACCAGAA
>JAYJMJ010293059.1:0-10614 GCA_036873875.1 Laminaria ephemera
CGGCATCCGCCCGCTACGCTAGCTCAGATAGAGCAAAACGTGAAGCGGACAGAGGTCCATGGTTTGGTGCAACTTGCCACTTGAAAATGCCAAGAGCTCAACGCTCCACGAAAATACTCCGGACGTCGCATTCACGCATGCATGCATGCATCACATCATCATCCGTACGAAAGAGAAAGGACGGAGAGAAGAGTAATAGTAGTGTTGCATATCTAAATGAGTTGGAAATAAAGGCAAATCGTCGAGCATCACCACCAGCTAGCTGCTTTTACATCTTCTTGAGGTTGTAGCGTTTCACGGCGAGCTGTACGCTGTGCTGTGCTTGCAAAAGACGGTGGACGACAAAAAAACATGCTAGCTCAGGAGCTGGGTGTGCTTGTTGTGTGATTTGAGGAGAAAGAAGCAGATACATTCAGAATATTATTGTACGTACGTACGAACCTGAACCAGCCTCGTACTTACTGATATATGTATGTACGTATATTAAATAAAAAGGAGACATAAAAAGATCGTATCACAAAGCGAGCTGTAAATTTACGTTCGACGGCACAAACATGCTGATCTTGCCAACTCTGACTTCATGTGCTTTGATGCCTTCAGGGCCGTGCTCTGTGCTGTGCTGTTCTGCTGTTGTTCTGTCCTTCCTTGTGGTGATTGTATTTGCTGCGGGTGTTTTTTTTTTTTTTTTTGATATTTGATCAGAAGAAGCAGGTGAAAAATAAACGGGTCGTCTTCGAAGAACGTAACATGTATCATATGATACGGGCAAAATAAACATACACGTAGACCAGTGCTTATGGCACGCCGATCGTTTGCAAAACATTTTCAAAACTCTGTTTTAGAATTGTTTGCGGAACGTACTCTCGTACGGTCGCATTGCGGAAAAAACGATTAAAAAATATATTTTTTCTGGCTCTTCTTTTGTCAAGCGGCCCAATTCGTCAATTATTTTCATCAATCTTCGGTCAGCGTTGTCCAACAACCACGATTGACCTTCGATCTCGACATAGAGACAACCCACGAATAGTCCTCTTCCTTTCGGACAAGGTCACAAGAGTCTAGGTGACAGCCCCGAAGAGTTCATGTAGATCCATGATCTCGGGCGCGAGAGGTTGTCCGCGTTGTCCTGTGGTCTTCCCTCAAATCCGATCAAAATTCTATTTTTTGCCCGTTGGGAGACGATCGAGAATTTTTGTCTCTGTTTTCCACACAACAGCCGTCGAATGTGTTTTTTTAACAGCATCCTGGTCGGCGCCCGCCACGCATCACCGGCGGTAGTGTGAGCACTGTACACCAAGGGTGGGTCAGAGCCCCTAACGAGCTCGCCACGTTCACAGCTGTAGTGTATTTTTTATTTTTTGTAAAACCACTCGCACGTACCATCATGGCTGTGGTGGTGGTGCTGCTCTCGGCAACAACAATAACAACAACAACAACAACAACAGTATAAAAAGCATTGTTATTGTCTGCTTGTTTGCGTTGTCGCACTCTGTGGACTGGTCGACACGAAAATATTGCTGCATGTACTTTGCTGCTCTGTGCAGGGTCGATTGCACGTTGTTCTGCTCTGCTGGCGGTACGTAGATAGGGACTGCGTTGTGGCTGTCGGATCTTGGTCTGTGCTCTCACGTCGTGGTGTGAGCAGAAGAAGCAGAATCAAATACATCGAGAAACGAGAAAAAAGAACACGAACAACTGTTCTGTGCAGGGTCGATTGCAGGTTGTTCTGCTGTGCTGGTGGTACGTAGACAGTACTTGTGTTGTGACTGTCGGAGCGTGATATGTGCGTTCACGTCGTTGTGTGAGCAGAAGAAGCAGGTTCAAAAACATAAGAGAAACGAAGAGAAAACAACACGAAGAACGCGAAGAACGCGAAGAAAGCGAAGAGCGCGAAGAAAGCAAGGAAGGGTTCTCAAAGGGTTCTTGGGGAGAGGGAGTTAGGCAGGCGCGTTCCAAGTGGGAGCGCTGAGAGCGAAGCAGGTCTTTGGAATCAAATGATTAAGGTTTAAAAAAAAACTGGAGACACATGAAATTATGTTTATGATACAGCCAAACCTTTTGGAAAGTAATACAAACTAATATGTGCCCTATCATGCACACAGTCGATACAGTCGTGCCCCGCGGCCAGCACTATAAAGGACCCTTAATGTAGAGTACGAGTATACTAGTAAACCACCAAGAACACTAAAAATAGCACACACACAGCAAAGCAGCACCTAGTTACAGAGACAATACAGCAGCAGAGCAGCCGCAGGCAGATCACAGCAGGACCTTTCGCCTAGCACCCGTATTGTTTTCTTTCTGTGGTGCAGTCTTGCTCTATCCTCATGTAGATTTTCGAAAGGAAAAATCTGAGCTTGCTCTACGTAAGACCTACGTGTTGGTAAGTACGTTCGCTGGCACACACATCTGTCAGTGACCGCTGTGTATGTCGAGGTTCGAAGGCAAAGATTGGGCTGGCATATATCGGTACTATAGCGGCAGCCGACACTACTCCGGGCACTGCTAGTACTTGTTGTTCCCATCTGTGCCAAGCGATTTCGCAGTCACTATTGTAGCGCACAGCCGGCACTGCTAAACAACATTGACGAATACCTGGCAGTACGTAATGTATCGTACATACAGCCGACTCAGTCGTATCCCGCGGCTACCAGTATAGAGGGACCCCCAGTTCGGAGTACGTGTATGCTGTACTGGTAAAACACCAACGACACAAAAATATCACACACAGCAAAGGAGCACCCAGTTACAGAGAAAATACAGCACCAGAGCAGCAAAGAGCAGGCAGAGTACAGCAGGATCTTTCGCATAGCCCCCGCATTATTCTCTTCCTGCGGTGTTGTCTTGCTCTATCCTCATGTCGAAGTTCGAAAGGAAAGACGTGAGCTTGCTCTATGTAACACCTGTTGGTACGTACGTTTGCTTGCAGACAAAGCTTTCAGTGGTGACGGATGATTGCTGACGAAGTACGCGCTAGTCGTGTCGTGCGTATGTCACCTCAGATGCCGACAAGAGAAACCCCCCTTCTGTGGGCTAGTCGTCCTGTGCATCGTCGCCTGTTGTTAGCTACTGGCCCTAGAGAGTCAACCTACTTGGGCTAGGTCTACTAAAAATATATATACTTAGCCAGCCTGCCTGGGCTTGTCGTAGCGGCCAGCAAATTCAAACTATACTTGTGTATATACCGCCAAGGATGTACCAGGTACAGTATCGTACACACGAAGAATCGTAAACAGAAAATTAATAAGAAAACACGAAGTAAATCGAGCATACGGGTGTTCGCAATAAAGGCGGACCCGATGACATAAAGATATAATATAGATAGGCAGATGAACGCTCAGTAGATCATCGAGACACGTATCAGAAGGCAGTGAACTGTATTTCGCCATATTCGGTAGCGTTCCCAGGTCTCAACATGCAAGAGACGTACTAAACCTACTGCTGTACCTAGTGCTGTAATTACGTATCCACTGCATGTACACATGTACCCACTGTGGCATTTACGTATCTACTGCTCCAACTGATGTACCTACTGTACAGTCACCCTACTGTTCCCTCTGCCGTACGTACCACCTACTGTTGTACTCGGTACGTACTACGCACTGCACCTTCTGTCGTACGTACTCCTAGTGTACTAAGTATGATTCTGTATATTGATACCAAACTCCAAGAGCGAGGGGTCGCATGACACTCGAAGGTGTCCATAGCAAGCGCCGCAGTCGTTCATCCGTTCTCAGGTCTCGACGGCGAAGAAGGTCTGTGATGATCTGGTGTCCAAAAGTGCGATCAGGCCGTAACTGGTCTCGGCGGTTGGTCTGCTGTGCTTCTTGATTCTGGTGTTGGAGGAGGCGTCGTCGACGGTAATGATGTCGTTCGAAAGGTAAATGCCGTGTTCAATGATATGGGACGAGAAAGGGGCAGAGGGATCCGATTAAGCGGTAACGGTGGCAACGGAGGTGTAAAGGCTCGCCGGGTTCGGGTCGCGTACAGATGATGGTAGAAGGCAGACAAACGTAGAGGTCGCGGTCTGGACAGGGGGGGGTGGGCGCAAATCTCGGGTTTCTCATTATGGAAGGGGGAGACGTGCGTGGAATGGGGGGCTGGAGAGGGCGAGGGAAAGTTCCTGAAAGGGTTAATGGTGGCGGATGTTTGTGAGGATGTCACCTAAAAGGTTAAGCTCTGGCCAGAGTGAGTGTTGGGGGGCTTGCTGGTAATCGGCCGTGAAACCGATGGCGCAGATGACGTCGCGTGGGCTAGCTTCGGCAAGGGGTTTGTCGCCGTTGTCTAGAAGTTGCTGGCGAAGGGGGTGTGTGGAAAACTCGGCGCGGTTGCCGTAAGAACTATGTCATAGTGGTGCTTCTCCCAGAGCGCATGGTTGAAGGTGGAGACGGAGCGGCCGAGGCCCTTCTCTTCTGCGGGGTCTGAGGAAGCGATAATGTGCTGGCGAGTCGTTACGTTAGCAAAGGGCTTTGCCTTTTACGACAACATGTACTGTTCCGCGCAGTTATAGTGCTCTTGGTCGATGGTCAAAGTCGAGGGGTACCACTGGTATAATATGGAAGAGGCGTCCGAAAATTAAAAGAGTAGGGCGGGAGGGAGTGTCGAAGTAGAGGCACCTTGGTGTAGTGGAAAGGGGGGGGCAGCAGTTCTGTGTAGTGTCCCTAACTATTGTCGGGGAAACCGAGTCAAAGGCGGTTTCGATTGCCGAGGGGGTCAAGCCGTTGTTCGGCGATGCCGAAGCCCCGGCGGGTGGTCCGTGATGTGTAGGGGGATGTTGTTGCAAAGAGCCCTGGGAGTCCCTGCTAGAGGCGCGCGGTCTTCGCGGCGCAGAACAAGGGATGTCCTCGAAAGAACATGCTGTACCTGCAGTGGTCCGTGCCCTTGTAGATTGGCGATGAAGGTGGCTCCTGGCATGCTCTAGTTGACGGTATGGTCGAGTGTTCCGCGGATTCGGGAAAATTGTCCATTGGGCCCGGGGAGGGTTGTATGGTCAGTACGGGGTGGTCAGCTGGGAGTCCGGAATTTCTAGAGGCTATAGTAGGTGCTGATATTCCGCGGGGCCAGCGGACGCCCATGGGCGTGCGTGGGAAGAATCATGACGAGGGAGCCGGAGACCATTCAGGGGTCGATATCCCGGGAAGGGAGGCTGTGGAGCCTGGGAGGGCGTAGACGTCGCTGTTAGCCATCGTCGTCGGTTCTTCCACCAGAATGGCGAGGTCCGTAGACATTTTGGTAATGGCTGGCAAGACGCATCGCCGCGCATCGGTGCGGGACGCTCAAGGGGTCATCCTGGAAGAAGTTGGCGTGCCTACCTCCTCCCGCTCACGCCTGAAACCAACTTCTTGAACAAACGGCCCATTCCATGGTCGAGAGGTTAGTGTCTAAGCAAGGTGAGAGGATGTGTCCTAAAAAGGGTCGGGGGTTGACGGTTGGTCAACGGAACGAGGGAAAGGTTGTACGAGCGCATCTCATGACGTATGTTGCGCGGTCGCCAGGAATGATGTTGATGAAGCGGAGACAGGGTCTAAACCACCTGACTGTCAATTGCTAGGGAAGGTGCCCGGTTGGCGGGTATTGGTGTTGCCCGTGTTGTGAATTGGTCCGTAGCGCATATTTGGAAAGTTCGAACTTGAAGTGGTCGAAGATGCGAAAGGAATGGTAAGGGCTGTAGACGCGGCAGTGTTGACCACGGGTCCCTGGGGTGAGGGAAGTGCCTCTTGTTGGCTTCTGGGGTTGTTGCGGGAGTGGCGTCCGCGTCGATTGTTCCACCGGGAGCCGTTGGAGCTGCCGGAGGAACGACGTCTCCTGAACGAAGGGTCTCGAGGGGGCGGCATCCTTTAGAGGAGGACTCGGCGGAGGAGTGCTAGCCCTTGAAATGTGAGGAATGTCGTCTGTTGTTGTTATGGCTGTTGTGATGTCCGTGGGAGTTGTTTTCAACGTGGCGCTCGTGCTGTCCGCGGCGGTATGAAAGCATGCGCTGCTGCCATTTCTGAAATGTGTATCCACCATCGTCCAATGTGGCCAAGGCTGTGTTGAGAATGCCCGTGCAGTTGATGCAATAGCTCCTGCATGTCTTGACGCTCTGATCCCGCCCGCCGCAGGTGAGGCATTGACCGCCCTAGGAACGGAGTGCCTTTGAACAGGTGGCGGGGGGAACGAGGGAGCTACAAAGGGGTGGGTTGGGTGTGGCAAATTAGTGGAGACGGCGTATACCTTGGGACAGTGCTCGAGGGGGCAGCGGTGGTAGTCGAGGGAAAAGAGGTCCACGTCTTGTGGGTCGGGTAGGGTACTCATACTGTACGGGTTTCGCGCCGAACCTAGCTGGATATGGTCGGGCTCTGAGCCGGAGGTGTTAGACGACCGGTGATTGGTGCTCTTTCCGGAGGAGGTTCGGTGGTGTATTTGTCGGCGGGGGCCCTCCTTGTTGGTGTCGGGTTCGTCTCCGTCGAAGTACTTCCAGTCCGCTCTCCGTGGTAGGTCTGGTTTGCACCCCCCCGTGCTGCGAGAGCGCTTTGAATTGTTGTTTTCAGGAGACTGGGGACGGGGCTCTGAAGAGGATTGCGGTATGTTGGGAAGATTGATCCGAATCGGCCAGGTATAGCCATGCCTTGGCTTAAGGTCCCTAAGCAATCGAAGTAGACGCTGTAGCCTCGATACATAGATGCCGTTGATGACATCAAATCGTGTTCCCGCTGCTGCATGGAGGAGTGTAAGTAGTGGCTGGGGGGGATGCGGGAAAAAAAGAATTACCGCGGGAGTGGAGTTTTCAATGCGGTTCCGGTACGCCGGATGTACCGTACGTGATCGCGTCATCGGGGTGAGGGAGATGTCAATACAAGAGGGGTCGCCGTGTTCGTAGGTGTAGAGGGGTGGGTCCTGGGGAGGAGAAGAGGGCGCCGTCGTAGATGCCCTTCTGAAGGTTTCCTCTCCTTGAAAGGAGGCATCTAGAGATTCTTGAGCGGCATCCGAGTTGCGTCGGTTCCAGGGTACCGTCCTAGAAATGCGTTGTATTTCAGTGTCCCGGTTGTTGGCGAGATTACCGCGAGCTGCCTTCCTTGCCGCTTTCGTCCTTATCCAAGAGTCTTGGACCATTCCACTGGGGTTTGTCAGCGTTCGCTATTTGTTTCATTAATTTGGCACCGGAGGGTGGTCGCGGAGGTGGCGGGGAAACTGACGAAGCGGCCGGAGGACCACTGACCACCCTTAGAGTAGGTGTTGGACAGAGGTATGTGGTAGGCACCGCGGGCGCGGTTAGGGGTAGGGGTATCGGCGGACGGCGTGGATGGAGGAGGGGTTCGGGTAGGAGCTATGGTTGTTGGTTCGGGGGTTAGGAGTGGGGTGTGGGCGGGGTTTGGGGCTGGGGTTGCGGATGGAGTAGTGAGCTCCTGGGAGGGGGTGCCGTTTTCTTTCTCAGATTTTGTGCCAAAGTCAACATCTTCGTCTTTCATCGCTGACATGGTCTATGGCAGAGGCGTGGGGAACGAATGAGGGGGGGCCGGTCTTATGCGTGAGAATGTTTAGTCTTGATGTTTTAGTTGTCATCAGGGCACAATGGGTACGCGCAATATAGCGTAATTTGCGTGGAGTGAGGGAAGAGAGGGTGGGTGCCGAAACGTGGGATTGAGAGTTGGTTGGAGTATGGCATGATAGAATAGGTAGATGGGTAGGCGGAGGCGTAGTTGGAAGGACAAGAATGTGAGGGAGAGAGGTACGTTGGCGAAGCGTACTATTGTCCAGGGTGGTGCCTCCGAACACGCTTGCTTCCTGTTGGGCGATCGTTAGAGTAACCCGCGTGTACTGCCCCTTGAAAGACTTGTACTAGTGTCGTCACTGTCTCCGAAAGTTACGTTTTGATGGTACAAACCCTTGAAAGTCAACATCTGGAAGTGGTTGTTTGGAGGGGTTCCTGTGCCCAGGATTGAGTAGGGGAGTAGAGGAGTCGTACCGGGAGTGGAGTATTTGTTGAAGAGGGTATGGAGGCCAACAACAACCGTCCACAACTACGGACAGGGTAAGTGATGAGGTGGGTGGGCCTCAAGAAGGCGGGAACCTGCCAGTAGATGTGGCATTTTTGAGTCTTACAGGGCCCTTAGCCAAGCCCGTATAAAAATTAGGACGACCCATTTTGGTCCATTCTGATCGATTTCGTCTGGTAATGATAAAATCGCTCGACGACGTGTCAACATTGGCTAAGAATTTCGACGGCTACCGTTCAAGGGGTGGTGACGAAAAATTACGACTCCCGTCGGGAGGGGGGCGACAAAAAGTTGCTGCTACCTGAAGAGCTGGAAAAGGTTCGACTGTTAAGGGGGGATAAATAAATTCCACATCGAAAAGGGGGTAACGTCGCAAAAGTTGGACTAGCACGGTTTGGCGGTGAAGATAAAATTATGCGACCACGGGGGGGGGGGCGACGAAAACCTGGGACGACCACAATGTGAGCTGTTCAACGGATTACGCTGAGCTCGGACCAAATTTGTTGGAAAATTGGAAAGCAGAAATTGAAATAATGACGAAGGGTTAAGACGATCATCCTCAAGATTGGGCACAGATTTCTAACGTAGAATGGTATCACAGCGGGTGACCAAATTACAACTACGAATTGCATGTTGCCTCGGGGGAACTATGTTCCCTAATAGTCTCTCAAAACATGCGGATGTAAAATCTGATTAATGGTAGTCCGTGGTAAACGAGGCAAACTGAGAGTGGGGCGTAGTCTTAGGTGTGGTCGTCATAACACTGTCATTCTGAAAGTGGAACCGCGTCAATAAGAAAGCAATGAGAGAGTGTTCACTTGATGGTGAAATCGTTGGGGTGTTTCTGTTGAGAGGTTCGCTTCCGTTAAGAGGCACGACGACGGGTTCTACGTTCGCGATGTAGGCTCACACTTCGTCATGCCTCGTGTCAAACTCTGTATTGCGATGGCCACCAGCGACGTGCTAAGCAATGTTCTCGTTGTGATTGGGGGCCGCATCCCGTTGGGTCGAGCGTGGGTGATAGAGGTTCAAGGGGGGTAGGGTTCCAAACGACGGGAGTGGGTCCATGCGATGTCAGGTGATGGGAAATAAAACTGCATCAACTTGGTACGAGTCCAGTAAAAACCAGCATGGAACCACTCCATCATTGTGGTGTATTATTATATATGTCCTACTGGTAGGCGTGCGGGCAGTGTGGCTAGAAGCTAGAGCTCCTGTACCTGATGGGCTAGGCTGTTTTTTGCATAGACCGAAAACCATCGGTAGTGATAAACGCTGGATTGAACTGGAGAGATAGCGGAGGGGTCGGAGTCACTGATATGTGGGATTTTACTGAGATCCATGGAAAGCACTCCTAACCCCCTATGCGTCGGGAGAATAACAAAACCTGGTGCGTTAGAGGCTAGAACACGGGCAGACTGCCGATCACTCATGATGAGGGGGTCCTCAAAAGAAAAGTAGACTAAAACCAAGTGATTACATTGATGCACACTATAATCTTATGAACTAAGATTGGCCACACTATGACAACAACAGCCACACTATGACCAAGTGAATATTGTAAATTACCACGAAAAAACGGACTAGGTGAGCTTGCCGACACTGGAATCAAGACAGTTGTGGGTTAGTTACTACAATACCAAATTCAAGACAAACTGTGGTTACTTACAGCACAAAAATCAAGTGACAAAAAATGCAGCCAAAATGAAACAGGCCACGCACGTTTAATAGGACTAGAGAGCAGGAGCAGTACGTGTTGTTGTAGAGGTGTCATCGTAGAGTAGATGCGGTCGCTGTTCGAGACGCCAAATATGAAGAAGCTCGATCTAGCGCAGGCCGATGGTGGTGCAAAGGTGCCTTGAGCAGGCGATGTCAGTCAGCGGAGATCTCTGACTCTTTTTGAATTGTTTCTCTTGATAGCAGTATCGTTTCTCTTGAAGCCAAGCAAGGGTGCTAGTGGCTGATTTAAGTTGTGAACAAGGGAGGGGAGGAGAGGGGGGTGGGGCGGTGCCTCTGTTGCATCGTCCTTGAACCTGGATCCACACATCATCCCCTCTGTCCCGCACATATATATATCGTACTCGTACATGGCAAATACCAATACCAGATATGATATTATTTTTGTACGTTAACTCCAAGTAGTTTCTCCGCCTCTTAAACCGGGCCGTCGGTAGCCCGACGCACCAACAAGTCACGATATTGTTGCTTTTGTTCTCACATTTAACTCTCATAATCAAGTACGTGGTCACAGGACAGGCTCCAGTCGCTCTGGAGTGGAAGAATACTTCAGGAAAAAAATAAAACACACCAAAAATGGTACGCGTATGAATCATAGCTGAAGCAAGTCGTACATCGGCCTGAAAAGTAAGTAAAAGTGAAATCGGAAGTCAGCGTACGTACATATCAGGCCCATACTGGTACATACGTTTCAAGACTCGCAACGGAAACCGACTACACCGCATGCCACCAAGGAAACCAAATAATGTACAAATCCGAGGAGAAAAAATAATAAGTATTAACAAAAAATCTAAAGGAAGACAGAAAGAGAAACCAGAGAAAATAAAAGAAGAGAAACCGAAGCAAGGAGCTAATACGTACGTAGGAAGTTACGTAGACTCGCCAGCAGGGGGGGGTGTAG
>JAYJMJ010293065.1:0-10613 GCA_036873875.1 Laminaria ephemera
AGCCTTTGTGAGATTTCACTTACACAAAGTTCCATGATTTTCTGAAGTTTATTGAAAATCAGTCAAATCCTGAGGTTTTGGCTTATTTGCTTCAACTAAGTTTGAATAAGTTTTCCATGATTTTCTGAATATGAAATCAATTTCTTTATTATTCCAATTTTCTGCTAAGAATTTTTTAGTGTTTGGGTCTGCTGGATACCCAGAACCACAATTTTGACCAATTTGTTTTTTAATTTCCCCAATTTCTTGTTCCCTTAATTCTTTAGCACAAATTGATGCTGCACCCACAATTTCATATTTTGTATCTGCTTTATTTTCAGAAATAATTTTACAATCAAAATCTAACATTGCTTTTAATTGCTCACCAAATTTATCAGGCCTTGCAGTTAATGCATCAACAATTACTAAATCAGGTTTTAAATCATTTAATAATTTAGCCATACCTCGCATTTCTAAATCATTTAATTTTCCACCTGAAAAAAAATTACCATCAATAATTGCAGGCGTTAATTGTACATATTGTAATGACATTTCATCTTTTAATAATTGATATAATTCATTTCGTTTTTTTGGAGTTAATAATTTTGAATCTTTTACTCCCAAATCTTTTAAATGATTTTGATAATTATTTAAGTCTTTTAATCCATCAGCTAATGTAATTATTGAAAAACCAATAAACATAGAACCTAATACTGGACCCTTACCAGCTTCATCGATACCAACTACTTTATACATAATAAAATTTATAGAATTTGTTTTTTAAGTGTTTGTTGTTTAGAAATAAAAAATTATAAATGTAATAATTTTAATAAATTAAAATTATTTGTTATTTTCAATGAAGTTTTTGAATCCTTCTTTATCCATTGCTCCGATTTGTTCAGCAACTTTTGAACCTGATTTAAAAGCTCTAATTGTAGGTAGACTTCTAACTCCTTGATCAGCAGATAAATCTTCAGCTTCATCAACATTTACTTTTACAAAAGTAACATCTGAATATTCTTCATTTTCATCAAATTTTTCTAAAATTTTTGAAAACATTTTACAAGGCATACACCAAGTAGCCCAAAAATCAACGATAACTAATTTATCGGATGAAATTAATTCTTTAAATTCTTCAATAGTTGTAATTTCTTTTACCATAAAATATAGTTATATTTTATTATTTATAAACATATTTTTTAATTGATAAAAACCATACTTTTTCGCACATATTCAAAAAAAAATATATGTCGTAATTATTATAAAGTGACAAATTTAAATATTATTATGGATGGATTCGGTATTGAAAATTTAATTGTAGAATCTAACAATATTTATTCTAAATTAAAACCAAGTGTTTCTAAAACAACTAAAGAAATTGAAAATGAACTAAGAGATGTTTTAAATTTTAACGGAATTAATTATGATTTAATTTCAACAGGATCCACATCTAGGAATACATATATCAACGAAGGATTAGATTCAGAATATAATCCTGTTGATTTTGATTATTATTTAGTTGTTAATGAAAAATTAAATAGAGAACAATTAAAGAAAATTCAAAATGGATTAAATGTAGCTTCAAAATTTAATAATAATTTTGGAACAGATGAATTAAACTATAATAGAAATAGATTTAGAGTTAGTTTAGGAATAGTTTCTAATTCAAATGCTAATTTATCTAATCCTATAGTATATCAACAAAATTGCCCTGATTTTTCACAAGATGAAATTGAACAAATAAGAAGTTTTAAATTGTTTTCTCAGAGAACAGGAATATATGGAGGATTTAATAAATCATTAAAAGGAATTTTAATTGAACAATTAATTTTAAAACATGAAAGTTTTGAAAATAGTTTTAATTTACTTTGTGAAAGTTTTGAAAAAAAAGAAAATTTAGATATTAAACATTACAGTTCACAAGATTTAATTTTAAATATATCAGAAGATTGTAAAAAGAGAATTTTATCTATAAATGAATCTTGTGATACTGAGAGAATCCAAACAAGAAGGTTTGATTTTGAGAAATGGAATAAATTAAACCAAAATAGAGTTAATTTAGTTTTTACAATAATTAATAATGAAGTTTCAAATACTAGATTAAAATTAAATAATTCATTAAATCTAGTACTTGGAACTAATAATTTAAAATATGATATTTATTCTGTTGAAAGTTTAGATTGTAATCATAAAGTTTTTACAAGTTTAAAACAAATATCTGACAATGGAATTGGAGAATTAGAGAAAGAAATAAAAAAATATAATTTAAAAAAGTCTAAAATAAAAAAATAATTTTGATTACAATTAAAATAATAAAGAAAAGTATAAAAATGAAAGATTTTTAAAAATTATTTATTAAAATAATAAATAAAATACAAGTAATCCTACAGCTACAATCATTCCAACTTTTTCAACAGTTTTAGGTTGTTCTTGAAAAATTGTGATTACTTCCTCAGTAAATACTAAAGTTCCAAATACATCGTCTGAATCAACACCAAATACATTTGGAAGAGTTTCAATTTGTGAATTTCTTTCAACTAAATATGTAACTTCCCACTCCTCACCAGGACCTAAAGATTTAATATTCCACACACCACGTTTATCAAAAACTTGAGAAATTTCTTTTAAAATTGCATTCTGATCAATAATTTCTGAAATTAATAAATCCCTTAAAATATTTGTTCCTAAATTTTTAACAGTAATAGTTATTTTTGAAAATTCATCAGATACAAATTCAACCTTTTTTTGAACATAAACTTTTTTATCTGGTAATAACTCAGATATAATTAAAACACCTTCTGAAAAATAAACTTTTTCTTCATGTTCAATACTTGCAGGTTTTAAATAAGTAACTCCTTTTAACGTGTCCTTGTTTACAAGTGTGTAACTAACAGTGTACTCTCCATAAGGTTCAACTTGTTTAATATCAAAATTTAATTTAGTTTTATCTTCAATTTTAACTCCTTTTGAAACATCACTAATGATGTGATTAGCTGGAATTTCATCAATTAAAGTTAAATCATCTAAAGTTCCAAATCCTAAATTAATTACAGTTATAGTTACAGTAAATTCTTCGCCTGAACCAATCAAAGTTTTATCCGAGGTTTTTTTAATTAATAAGTTTGAAGTTTCATCTGGAAAGTAAATTCCACCGCCACCTGAACTACCACTTCCACTTCCAGAAGGTTTATTAAACTGAACATTAGAAATTATATTAGTATTAAATATATTTTTAGTTACAAATTTTGAAGAAACCCAATAAACCGAATATGCGTCAGCCTCATAATCAAAAGCATCTAAAGTTTGGAACTCATAAGGATCAAAAGACATATTACTAAAAGTTTTTAATAAATCACCACCACCATACATAGGGTTTGAACTATCAGTCCTGTAAACTTTTAGTTCATCTAATATAAAATCAAATCCAGTAGGATTTTGAATATCAGTTGAAACTAAACGTTTTGAAGTGTTTTCTGAGCCAGACTCATAAACATATGAGTTATTAATAGCCCTATTCCCCTCACGATTTGCTTTTTGAAGATTAATTACAATACTCGATAATAAGTTAAAATCATCTGAATAATATTCTAAAAACGAAATATTTTTATCAATTGTATTATTAGCAATATTATAATTAACTAAACCATAAAAAGAATAACCAATTTTAAATGTTTCATTTGGACCTAATAATTGAGCTTTAATTTTATTATAATCAAAACTAAATCCATCATCACGTAAAACTTTTTCAATAACAATTTGTGTTAAATTAGAATTTGGTATTGATACATTTTTTTCAATATTTTCATAGATATCTTCTTTTGAAAAACCAATTAAAGAATCCAAACTAATTGGAATACTAATTTCATAAATTGTATCAATTAATGAAGGATTAGTAATTTCTAAAACTCCTCTAACTTTAACAGATGCTTTATCATAAGAATTTAAATAATTTATATCAACTGATTCATTAATATTAATTATAGGTTTAATTGAGAATCCAATACTAATTAATGAAATTAAGAAAAAAATTGAAAATAAAAATTTTAATATATTTTTAAAAAACACTTTACTAACCTTCTTGAGCTTGCTCTTCAGCCCTAATTCTTTTAATTTCTCGCCTAACTTCATATACTAAAAATAATACAAGAGCTAAATTAATTAAAATCCAAAACACATAACTACCCTTAAATCCTGAAATACTTAAAGGAATATAAGAATATTCAAAAGCTACAGATTTTGGATTATTATCTTTAATTGTCCATGTTGCAGTATTTCCATTAACATCAGATTTTTCATCCTCAGTATAAATATAAGTAAAATGGTAATTATTAGGTAATGTTACAGTAAAAAGTCCACTCTCGATTGGAATTGTTGATTCCCTAAGTGGAATTTGTAAACTTTTAAAAAAAATTCCACCAGGCTCATATGATAATTTATAATATAAATCAAAATTATATTCAAATCCAGGTAATAAGGGATAATAAATATCTAAGATTATCACAGAAAAATCTTTAGTTTGTCTGATTTGAGACTTAATCTCAGTTTCAAATCTGTCAACTGCCATAACTTCCATTACTTCAATATTCGCAATACTACCCTCAGTTCCTTTCCCAATTTTAAATTCAATTTGACCTGGAACAATACCTACATCATAAACATTTTTTAAACTTAAAGATTTATTAACTTCAATAGTATTATCATTATTGATAGTTAAATGTGTATCATACTTTGAGAAAACTTCAACAGCACCGAAAATAGAATTTATAAAAAAAAGACAAGTGAATACCAAACTTACAGTTTTTATTAATTCTTGTTTATTCATATTTCTAATAATTTTTCAAAAAATGTTATTATAATAATAACCCTAATAATAATAATACACTAGCAACTGCAGCGAAAATTCCTTCTGTTGAACTAATTCTATCTAAAATTTCAGATACAATTACAGCACCAGCACCACCAGCACCATCTAATTTTTGAGGATCCAATCCAGTCACAAATACATCTAATAGTGTATAATCTCCTGAACCAGATACATTATAATCAACACTCCAAGTAGTATTTGTATTAAAACCAGGACCTTGCGCAAATGATGTGTTTAAAGCATTTGTTGGAGTTAATGCCCATTGATGTAAAGTTCCATTATATTCACCAACAATTGAATTATTTGATAAATCAGTAGTATACCAAGGTGAACTTGAAAAACTAAATGGTCCAGTTAAAGCAAAATTACTAGGAATAAAATCATATACTGTTACAATTGATCCAGCAGGAGTCACTTGATTTCCCTTATTATGAACATCAATTTTAATATTATAATTATCAGTACCAATAGCTGTAATATTTTTATTAATTTCTAACCAATAACCAACAATTAAATATAATTCTTTAATATAAATATCATTCCCTTCACGAGAAATGGATTTATCTATTAATTGAGCACCATCATCGGCAATTGTAAAATTTACATCCATCCAAACAATTGGTGAAGGTAAATCTGAATAATTAAATAACCAACCCGCACTATTCCAAGGGGATGTGGAATTAATTAAAGTATTAGGAAAATAATCGATAGTTAATGTAGTATTTGAAATTGTATCATTATCAATTGTATTTGGGTCAGTAAATGCCCCATTAACATTTCTTTGTGAAACCCATAAAGTAACTTCAGTTAAATTATAAGTGATATTTAAACCAGATGAAAATTGTCCAGTCACATTCCAAGTTACATTACTCCCATATAATAATGGGTCTGCTGCACCAACAATTGTTTTTTCAAAACTTACTTCTGCTTCAGAAATTAATTTAATTTCTCCAACACTTAAACTAGATAATGAATGATTAATATCATATTGAAATGTGGTATTACTCATAATATAATCAGTACTAGCTGGGATATTATATGGTGAGATAATATCGTATACAATATTTTCTGATTGAGTTTTATTTAAACAACCTCCAGCTCTTAGGTTCCAAGTTTGCTGATGAATATTATCAAATGTAGCATTTGAGGCATCTGAACCAGCGATAGCTTTTGAAGTATTAAAAGTGAAATTATATAAAGTTCCTGAAAAATCAACAGGAGCTGTTTTTTGAGTTAAAATAATATTATTAATACACGTGTCTGAAAATGTGGAGTTATCAATTTCATTTACAATTGTATCGGTAATTGTTAAAACATCACCAGCCAATAATTTACTATCTGAATAAGAAGTAGTTAAATTTAATGGAGGAATAATATCACTAGCATTTCCATTAAATTTCCAAGTGGAATTTTCACCAGCCAATAATTCTGGAATATGTAAAACTAAAGCACCTGAATTTGTATCATTTCCGATGAACGTTCCAGCTCTACCGTCAGTAAAAGTAGGTAATGTGATCCTAGTAGTATCAACTAATGAAATATAAATGTCAGATAAAGTTTCAGTTGGATTACTGTTTGTTACAATAATGTATCCAGATAAATTATACTGTGATTGGTTTTCATTTGTACTAGACCAAATTCCAGCATTTGAAACTCCTAGAGGATTGTAAATTACCTCCTGATTAACTTCTTCAATTAAATCAACACGAATTTGTTCTGAGGCTGCTAAAATTACAGATGAACAAAATACACTTGTGATTAATATTAATAATATTTTTTTTATAAACTCCATTTTTAATTATATATAATAGGAAACGCTGAAAATCCATATAAATTACTTTTTAACCACTGACTAGGAAGAATGAATGAAAAAATGAAAAATAATTAATTAATGATTAGACTAAATATATACTTAATCAACCCCAATAAGGAAATTTTCATATAAGTTAAAATTACTAGATGAACGCGAAATTGTATAATTTAAAAATATAGTTTCATTACTTGTTAAAGAGATATTCCACCAGTAAATCATTCCTAAAAAATTTCCACCAAAGGATTTATTATTAGTCGGAATAATAGTAAAATTTGAAGGAGTATAACCTAGAGCCACATAATTTGAAATTGTTTTATTTTGAATTACAGTTTCAGGATTATAAATTGAATATTCAACTAAATATTTGTTAATTGTATCATTATAATGTATATATTTTTTTATTTCTAGATCTTGTCTAATTTTCAAACCTACATCAAAATCAATTTCAATTGAGATTATATCATTTTGACTATCATTACAGTAATATTTAATATTGTGAGTTCCAGAGACTAGACCAGATGCAGTACCAGTTATGTGAGTTGGAGAAGAGTTTGAGAGAGTAATGTTTGCAGCACTATCAAGACTATATCCACACCAACCACCCCATGTGAACACTCCTTCCAATAAATCAAATTCTAAAGGAACACTTGTTGAATATACAATATTAGTATCAGGAAGAATATTATCAAATAATAATGAATCAACTTCAAATTCATAACTATCATTTACAGGAGAACCATCATCCCCATTTTCTAAAACATTCCCGGATAAGTCAGTTAATGCTGAATAAAATGTATAATTTCCTAAAGGCATTACAGGGACAATAAATGTTCCAAGAGTACTTAAATCTAAATTTGAATTAGGATTAATATTTACAACAGAATTATAAATTGTTGAAATTATTGAACCAGATGAATTTTTAATTTGTTGTAATAATAAATTACTAATTGGGATTGCTCCATGATTCTCAATTACTGAAGGAATTACATATTCTCTTTTTACATTTGACCAAGTTATTGAATCATCTTTGTCCATATTAATTGCACGAATTCTGACATTCCTATTTGTACTATTTGTCCAAGCTGTTAAATATTCATCATTTTTTTTAATTAAAAAACTACAAATATGAGGATAACTTAATCCAGGAGTTAATGAACAAGTTGTTGAATATTTATAATCTGTCCCATTATAAACTTGAATTTCTAAATCTGGATTATTATTTGTGTTTATTGTTGAACCAGATGAATCATATCCGGTAATATTTATATCAAATTTTAATGCAGTTACTCTTTCAATATCAGATCCGAAATTTGTATTGTAATTATGCCAAGCATTAGACCATTCAGCCCTAGGATTAAATGTAACATTAATTTCATCTAGTTTCCAACCATCAGCAGCAGTCCCACCATTACCATCAATTCTAAATCTAAATTGAGAATTTGATTGTAAATATAAATCCGGAGTAAAATAATTACTAGTTCCAGCAGAAAGAGTATTTCCACCTTGATAATCTTGATAATAAGTATATGGCCAGGAACCTCCACTATCAATTGAACCTTGTAAATAGGCTCTATCATCTGAGCCTCCAACCCCATTATCTACTGCTAAAGTTCTCCAATATTTAATATTAACATTTGACCTACCACTAAAATCATATAGAGGTGATTCCAACCATTGATCTACCCCATTATTATAATTTCCGGCAAGATTTGTACCATAACAAAAACTTGAACTTGGACAAGCAGCATTTGTTGCCCTTTGCCACTGTTGACTAACACCTTGTCCAGTCCAACCTTGACCCCCAGATTCAAAATCATAAAAATAAAAACCAGTATCTCCAACCTCATTAATAATTGAATTATTAAAATTATTAGTATATACACTACTTGTCATTGAAACAGTTTGACCAACTTTATATAATGATTTTGTTGTTTGAGCTCCTAAAAAAGTTCTAACTCCAAGAGCATTAAAATTTAATGTTGGACTAATAGTTGGATTGTCAGAAATATCTTCAGCTCCAAAATAATATGGATAAATACCATCTTCACTAGTTCCACCATATTCAAATTCATAACTAGTATTTAATATTGAATTATGTGAGTATAAATTAGAAATTTCCCAATTTTCAAGACTCCTATTAAATAACCACAAATTGTCAATATTTCCATTTAAATCAGAAGAACTACCTAAACTATTACCTAGGATTAATGGATTTAAAGTTGTTTTAATTGACATTAAACCAACTGTTGAAACTGGACTATTTACATCCTCAACTCCATCAATGAAAAATCTTAATCCATTAATATCATTTGCTTTAAATGTTAAAGCCACATGATGCCAATTATTATCATTTAATGAATTAGTTGCTGATTCTGCGTGAATTGTTGAAGATGAACCTGAGATTAAAACTGATACCATATCAGATCTTCCAAAGCTTGAACCAACTTCATCTCTCCAAAATAATAAAGAAGAACTAGCGCCCCAAATATCTTTTGTAATAAACGCACCATCAGTTGTTAAATCATTTACCTTAGTCCAAAGTGAAATTGATAACTCTGAAGCATTGTTAATTCCAATAGAATTATCAATTTGGACTGAATCATCAATTCCATCAAATTTCCCATACGCATTTTGAATTCCAGATGCAGAATCAATTGTTGCGCCATTTTGAAAACTCCCATTAAATCCATTTAATCCAATATCATAAATGTGAGTTAAATTTTTTTTATCAAAATTCCAATGTGCAATAAGATTTTCAAAAGCATCAAATTTTATTTGAGTTGAACCACCACTTGGATTTGTAAAATTTACAAATAATTCTTTTAAACTTATATCATCAGTAAAATTTGATTTAACTTTAAATGGAATACCTACACCAAAAGTTGTTGATGTTAAATTTTGAATGTTTGAAATAATTGGAGGATTAATATCAGCACCAGCAGGTTTTACAGTTAAAAATTTTGATTCATTATAATTTGTTTTTGATGCTAAATAATATTTTGCAAGTTCATCAACAATTTTACAATTTATATCATAATCACCTTCAATTGGAGTTGTAAAACTTGTACTTGCCCAACCAGATGAATTTGTTGTATTTGTTCCTAAACTAATTCCATCTTTGTAAAATTCAACTATTTTATTTGAGTATGGAACATTTACATTTTCATCAACTACTTGACAACTCATTGTTGAAGAATTTGTTTCAAAAATAATATATGGAGTTAGTACAGATTGATTAATTTTAGTAACTGCAAATATTTCAAAAGCTCTATTCCCTGCAGTATGTAATGTTTGAATATCAAAATAAAAATCATTCGCCCTTGCTTGATTAGTATTAACTACACCAAGATTAGGATATTGAGTTAAATTTGAAGTTTGATGAATATAAATTGTTTGATTATTTGAATAAGAATTTACATTAAACCATTTATTTGTCCCATCCCCATTATGTCTTATTTCTCCTGATTGTAAAGGTAAATCCCAAGTAGTAATAATAGATATATTTTGTCCACGAATAATATCTAAGTTATTACCAGCATTAGTCCCATTATTTAAAGTCCAAGATTGCCAAATTGGACCAGTTTTATTTAATACATCAAATACAATATCATCTTGGTCTTTATATCCACCTCCCCCAGAACATACTTGGTTAGTACTTCCCTGGTAAACTTGTTTACCACGAATATAATGTTTTCCAATATAATTATTTAAATTTGTAGTTGTACAGTAAGTATGGTCCCCATCATCTGAGTGTAAATTATATGAAGTATATAAATTTGTAACACCAGCCGAAGGACCTTGAGTCCCAGTCCCACCATTACCAAAAGTTGTACCAGAATTAGCTGAATGATCCATGTACCAAATATCAACTCGTTCAGCTCTATCAACTCTTACAGAAATACAAACCTCTACTGAATTCCCAGTTCCAAAGTATGGACTACCATCAACATTAGTCAC
>JAYJMJ010293085.1:0-10610 GCA_036873875.1 Laminaria ephemera
CGGCATGGCACTTCTTCTTTTCCGTGAGATAATCGAGACCTTTCAACGACTCCTTCCCAGGGCCCAATGGCGGCTCCATTCTATGCATGCTCAACCTGATGATCGAGGCAACCCCGTGCACGAGGCGTCTTCTTACCAAGCGCAATGATAACGAGGGTGGAGCGTATTCAAGCCAGCACACCGGCCTACTTTGTACGGAAGAAAGCGAAGGAGAATATGAAATAACAAAAAAAAAAGAGAATGGAAAGAATTGGAAGGAAATACTGAAACGGGAACGCAGGGGAGGAGGGAAGAGGTACCGACGAAATACAAAATATCGGTTAAACCAGACGGCAAGACAAAATCGAAAACCAAGCAAAACGGACAACCATTAATAACGCAGATAGCACCACCCAACCAGCGTCGGGGGCAGCAAACATACATCGCTACGAATGCACCTACTGCATCGAAGAGTAGGAGGGTTGTCGCACGGTATATAACCTGCTTACTGCTGTACTGTTTCGGGTACATACAAACACTTGTTTGATTCATATTATACGGTTTTCTAAATGTTTTTACATAGTAAGTAACATCCCAAGCCAAACGGGTACAGTTTGGGATTTTTGATATTTTCTCCTGAATTGATTTGGTCATTTGAGCTTTATTTGTTTGTAATTGGGCCTTTTTGAACTCGCACCCTGAATATCCTGCGAAAAGCTACAAACAAACAATAACACCCAGTCGATCAGACTTCGGAAGGAGCTTGGAGCACACGCGTGAAAACGCTCAGGGTCTGTGAAGCCAATTCTCACGAGAAACTGCGAAATGGAGGTTGCAGCAGCTTTGCAGGCGTGTTTGACCCCGCGAGCGGGATGATCGGGACAGCTTTTGTTGACTTCCCACCCGGCATTTCATGGTACACGTTAAACGCCATACCTGGTAGAGTTTTTCTTCAGGATTGCAGTTGGAAAAATTGTCTATACGCCGCAGTGCAGGTCCCGCTAAAAAAATTGGTCATTTTCTGTTTCTTGGTCATTTCTTTGGGCTCACACTGCACATCACACACTGTCGGATGGTAAACAAAATAAAAGCATTCGGTTTCCGAAACGATTGGTTCGAAAAACAGGCCAATAGTTCGGATGCGGCGGCGATACCATCATACTAATATTTAATAGCTAGAGTTGCTAAAACGCGACGGATTAGTTCGATGGCTTAACCCTGGATTAGTTTGAGATTGCTCACCTGGCTGGACAGCGATATAGGACATTGCGAGCAACAGGGTAAACGGCATGCATGTGCGTGGATGTGTCGTCGTCATCTGCCATGGCCCTTTAAAGGACGACCTAAATACTATATCGGGGACGGTTGATCTCTTGGCTTCCTGTTGCCTCTCGACCTGAACTTGTCGGCATGTACTATACACCCCAACCTAGATATTTCGGTACAGTAGATACATGGTACCCATTTGGTACATAGGTACAACAGTGCTGGGAATATTGTTTTCTGCAGTACGAGTATTTCAAATGTGTAGATCTCTACTGCCTGGTACATCATCATCGCCATTCCGTCTACGTACACGGCAGTAAGCGTACATGTTTGTCACACCGTGTTATGTCACGAGGGCACGGCACATGAGCCTGGGCCACAACAGCGAGGTGACGACTCGGAGGTCAAATAGGTGGAGCCAGTCAAATACAGCAGCAGAACGAGTATTCATTGTGCTGGAGGAGTATGAGCATACAGTATAATGTCTCCGCGCAAACATCGTATCTTTCAAAATGCAGGAAAATAATTTTTTCTACCTCATGTGTCAACCCAATAGATACCAGAAGTTTACCAGTTGTTTGATTGACGTCATTGTAACTGTCTCGTACCGGAAGTTACGATGTGTGCCTTCGTTCCAAATTCGAGGTTTGCGTGCTGTGATCGAGGTTTGACTCTTAGGATACCCGGTCTTGATAGCGCGTGTGACGGGGAGAGCAGCGGCGGCAGAAACTCTTCTCGTTGCAAAGACAGAAAGAGAGAGAGGTACGGAATACCGTACGAAATAGGTAGCATTCAGCTGTACATAGGAGTACTGTTGCGGCAGCGGGTCGAGCTGAACTGATCTGGCTCATCTTGTGCCGTGGTGGTTCGAGTAATGTACCTGTAGGTACGGTCGCCTCTCCGAAGCTCCCTCTCAGTTGTGAGCCAAGCAAATGATGTCCGGCAATCGAACTCACCAGTGTTGTGAGTGTCGCGAACACAGGCGTCGACGTGTTTATGCAAGCGGACAGCAGTTTGGCCTTTTAGCTCTTAGTCCTGCACTTTCCATTATCCTTTGAGGCTTTATGACTTTAGCACTTTTGTCCTTTCATTGGTTTTCCTATTCACGTCATTTCTTCCATTCACGGGGGGTGTTGATACCTAAACACCAGGTGTATCCAGGGGGTATACTTGGCAATGTACCCTGTCTCCTGGGGTAGGCGTTACGATCCAGCGGTTGAAACCGCCTGCTTGATGAAAGCCCTGTCCCACGCCCACAGGGTGAACCTACGCACCTCTGCGCCCAATTCGCCGTGTCTATATGACCACGGCCCATCGTACTTTACCATTCCCACGCTTAGCCGCCGCAACACCCACCCAAGTCTGGCATGATCTGCCAGAGCTTAAACGAATGCGGCCCCAGTCAGCGGAACTCCACCCCTCTCGTCAGCCCGATCAACCGCCTGATCAAGCGGTGTAGGCCGAGGACACCAGCTCCTTCCGACCCGGTTTAGCTCTCGACAGGTATAAATCCTTCTGCTCTCCATCCTGATGCCTTACTCTCCCATCTGAATCGCGGAATTCGTACTCCAATACAGCCACAGCCGCCGCTTGAGCAAATGGTTTAGGCGCGATGCCAGCTGCTTTCTCTCCGGTTATTAAGCCCTTGACAGGCACGAATCCTTCGAGTCTCCGTCCGGATATCTCAATCTGCCATCTGGATCGCTGAAGTTGTACACCTCCACGATAACGACTAACCCAGCTCCCGTCGCCAAATGCGTGCAATCTCCCTTTCAACCTTGTTGCCGATAATGTGTGGCCTAATCGCCTTTTCTCCCCGGCGCCCCCGTCGCTGCACCACCGCCCCAGCCCGGCGCATGTAAGCGTCGGCGCCGAACGGCATCCTGGTCATAATTCGGTAACAGCGCGTACGCTTTCCGTCTCCGTCCAACGCCGTAGGCTCGATGTTGTAACGCCCCTCCTTTCGCGGTGCTGACCTTGGGCGGCGGTGAGAAGAGCGGCGAGCCCGATCTTCGTATGTTTTTCAAACCGTATAATTCGACCATCCGACGCTTCTTACAAACCAAACAAACTCTCCAATTGTCGCCAAGGATGGTTGACATTTTCGCTCCCGTACACATATCGTATACACAAAAACACAGGCACTTCCATTTTACAGATAATATCCCGAGAAGGCGCTCTCCTTCGCCGAACCGTTCGACAATAGCATGACAAGTGCTTGCCTTTAACCGTCGAAGTGCTACCGCCGAACCTACTTGCAACCCCCACGGGAGATGCTTGCCTCATCTCCTATCAGCAGCGTTTGACAAAGTGCCCACCTCATATTACAACCGAATACCGCCGAGATACTCTTCAAAGACGTTCGCCTTCGCCAGAACCGAAATATAACATGGAAATGCGGTCTTTAAACACTAAACACAGAAAGTCAAAGTCAATGATCCGTTTTAGTATCGAAATGCTATACTCGTGTGTACCCTGTACACATATAATGCCAATTAAAACATATAAAAGTACGCCAGCTACAATCGTCAAAACAAATTTGCACCATCAGCTACACACCCGAAACCAAAACCCCCAGGAAGCTGCTCGCCCCGCCTATCCTTTTCAGCGGCAGCATGACTGGTGCCCACTTTCGCTGTCTAGATACTACCACAAAACCTATGGTCAAGCTTCTTCCGGGAGCTATTTGCCATCAACATCCCGCTCAGCAGCGGCTATAGCACGTGGTCACCATCGCGCCAAAAACCAACTACTGCCGACATATATCCCAGCCCCCCCCGGCAGAGAGACGCTCACCACACCTCTTCATCTATCCAGTGATATCGTCGCACCCGCTCACCTTCACTGTGTAGTTGCTACTACCGGATCTATTTCAACGTCCACGGGACCTGCTTAACTCAGCGTCTCGTGCTCAACAGCAGTTAGCATGCGTGGTTACCTTCACCCTCCAACTGAATATTGCTGAGATGTACTTTTTACGTACATTCGCTTACATTGTGTACGCAGCAGACCTGGTTGCTCTTTACGCCCGCCTTGTTCGCACCCCTGGTGGTCGAGAACGGCACTCGGCGCCGTTGTGCGATTCCCACAAAGTATCGATTGCACCCATCGGCAATGCATTGAAACCCTTTCTCACCTCGTCCTCGTTTAGGCACTTTCACATCAACCTCGTTTAGCCAGTTGGGTTGTACTTCGATACTCCCGTGTCCCCAATGCCCCTCGAAAGTATACGTTCGATCAGCGTGTATAACGGTGCCACCATGTTGAATTGTTGGCAAAGTGCGCGAACTTATCTTCAACGGCATGGCGTGGTTTTACAGAGCATTCATGAAAGGGTGTGATATCCGCCACAGACCCCACCATTATCTTCCGGATACTGCACCCGTTAAGATTAATCGCGTCACTAAGCCCCTGGTGTGTCGTCGAGTAATCCACTTTTGAGCATCGTGATGCGCAGGTTGCATCACGAACAAACATGGCATGCGTCAAAGAGAATGAAGACATCGATATCCGACATGAAAACCATCAACGGCAGACATGTAAAGGATCCAGGACAGGCAAGACACACATCAGTGACAGATTAACCACGTCAGTGTCTCTGTGCATCACCACGAGGTAACATGTCATGCAACACAGAGAATGAACAGACCGATCTCCGGCATGACTATCATCGACGAAAGGCATGACAAACATTTTTGTCATGAACACCAACGGAATAGGCACCTTGGAGTTGACTGTCCCCTCACCTTACCTTGCGGTTGATTATCCTCTTCCTAAATCAATCCCCTCTACCTTGGAGTCGACTGTTATCTCATCTCCCAGCTGTTTACCTTGGATAACAACCCCCCCCCCCCCCGCCCGACATTCGGTACACATGCGCCAAATGAACGGGAGGGGTGAATGATTCATGACAAAAGCATCAAGACCTAATGCACTCATGAAACGAACACCTTGCCAATGACCGACCACATGACCGAACAAAGGAGCATCAAGGGGTACGTAGAGATATTGAAATTTTGAACGATAGAAGCCGGTAAAAAATGTGGGGGGATTGTTGGCCAAGCTTTCGACAGCGAAGGTCTGCTCGGGAGCATTAGTGGGGTAGCTACCCATGGTGAAACGCGCGTATGATGGAGAAATCGACGTACAGGCCATGCCGATGTGTGAGTAAGACTTTGTGTCATGCAAGCCGTCCCTGAACCTACGGTAAAAATGACCTCTCCGGAGGAAAGTAACCAGTACAGCAGTGGGGCAAGAAGATAGAAAATACGAGCGAGGGGCGCCAGGATGGTTAGCGTGCACATCGCCTGGCACAAACGTGGGGTACATGTGTTAAGGGTGTTGAACTTGGCTCCAGGCTACGAGCTCATGTTGGAGGCATGATTTAGTCTGGTGCGCCGGCAAAAGAACTGAAAGGCAAAAGACCCTCAACGAGTACTAGGATTGGGAAGTCCCAGCAACTTGAACACTTCCCACCACAAACATGAACACAACCAAGCTGGAGATATTCTCGGAAGAGATTAGAATAGAGACGGTGAGGCCGGGTGGGTGGAGAAATAATGATTGGAAAGGTATAGTACTAGTAGTGCTGGTATTTGGAGTTCCTAGCTACATGTCGAAAATAGAGTTCAAGATGAAGTGCGATCAAGCAGGACTATACTGCTTTGCAATAGGAAAAGTAGAAAGAGAGGGGGGCCATTTCCGAGCCACGCTAAACACGAAAGAGGGCAAGGAGTGGCAGCAGATCGAGACAAAAAAAGTGTTGGCATGGGTTAGAAGACTAGGATGGAGGGTATGCATAGCTAATGGAATAACGAGACTCAGACGTTGCCATAGCGTGAATGGGCATAAGGGGAGGCTGGAAACAATGAGTAGCGCAAAGAGAGTGGGGGAGAGAAATTGTAGCGTACAACAAAACTAACCCTATTGTTGTTGCTGTTGTTGTTGCTGCTGCTACTGCTGCTGCTTCTGCTTCTCAGCTGCTGCTCCTGCTTCTGGTACTGCTCCCGTCGCAACAACCGCTGATGCAGGTGCTACTGACGTGCTGCGGCGGGCGTCATTGTCTTCAAACTTACTTGTTTCTACCGCAGACAAGAGTTTATCTCGACGGGACGAGTCGTTGTTCTACGCCTAGCGTACACATACCATCAGCTACGTATCACACAGAATGTGCTTTGTCCGCTTAAATTCCTGCAGGGTTTGGGCATTCATCTTGCGACAGAGAGGGTTGTCGTCAGCGTGTCTATGCCATGTTGTGCTGCTGCTGTGTTGCTGTAATTGCGGTAAGCTGTAGTTTATGTTTCACGAGAAGCACGTGATCTCGACTAAGAGATCACACCGCTAGGTACGTCGGAATACGCAAAATGTGTGTTACAACATCGTGATCAATCAGTTGGTAAACCACGAGGCAGCCATGTTGGTTTAACACGTAGTAGATACGACAGTAAGCCTGTTCTCTTTTCCCGCCCGTCTACCCGTAATTTTATATTGCACCTTTGTTTCTGTGTATACTGTTCGTGTGTGGTTAGTCTAATCCTCTTACTTATACTACTCCTGCTGCAAAGTATTCCGCACAACGTCCAAGTGTTGTGTCCCTAAAACCGTGTGTGGGTGCACTTGCAAAAAGGTATTGTTTTGGTCTGGCTACGTATAACCACCCTTAGCTTTCCAACATTTGGCACTGTTGCCCCTGACGCCATGGCCTTATGTTGTACGTTAAAGAGCAAATAAGTATCTCCCAGATGACCCCTTCTCCCCTTCTCCCCTTCTCGGAGCATGTGTGCCGCCGCATGTGCGGAGTCGTGTATCCCTGGTAAATACGATCTGCATGGCCTATAGTTCACGTCGCCGGGTGCAAGCCGGATGACCTGAATGATTTAGCACATGTTTCCTGGGTTAGATCTGTACTATACAAATGCTGCACGACATATGACATATCACGACGACAGTTTGAGGGTCTATACTTTCTAGATCGCGATATGTCGGATGTGTGACACAGTGCGATATGTAGTTGGTGATCTTCTGTAGAATTGACCCATAATCCAAGGTGATCGTCGTGATTAGTGTAATCAACAACATACAGGCCCACCAGGTATGCAGAAGCAAATGTCCAGTCGTTGCCAATGACATACTTGCAATCATCGACTAATAATGTATGAAACTGTCTAAATATTGTCAACGGCAAGTTACGGTATTGCGATGGTGCGACCCAAAGCATACTACCAGGTACCAGTTTAGAAATACAAATGTTGGGAGTGTGTTGGTCACGCTCGGCACACCTGGGCTGGAGGGCGAATCTTGGGTGGAAACGCAACGGACATCACTTACCACGCGCAGGTTGATCCAGTCGTTTTCGGTGAGGCCAACAGCGGTGAATGCCATGATTTCAACCCCCACTCCCTCGATGCCGAGGCCGTTGAAAGTTGATCCCGTGTATGAATCGAATTCGCCGATGACCTCGCCGTTGATAGTTGCCTGATCAACGAAACACAAACTTATAACACGGCATGGAATCAATGAAAAGATGATGCGCGTCGAGGCTCAATCTTTGAGATACGGTATGCAGAGGTGGCACCGTGTGCACTGTAAAGAGCACTTGTGGTGATGGAACAAATTGAGTGTTTGGAAATGCACTATTTTAAGTGGCCCAATGTTGAAATGAATAAGAGGGATTAGGTCGGCATGGCCGTCACCTGACCATCAAAGCATAAAGCCCAGATTTTATATCCACTGAACGTTAGGGATTGCTTTTAGTGGGTATAAAGCGGTTCGGGCTTGCGCCACCCCTATGTCAGATTTCATCATCGTTACCTCGTCTCGATTGAAAGCGTTCCCGGCATATGCCTGGGACGCACGAGGCGTTAACAAGAACGAATACATGCTGTGTGCCGATGCTCTTAAAGTGAGTCTGCACCAAATCACCATTAACGTTGGTTCTGCTTACCTCGAAGGTGCGAGAGCGTTCATCCCCCTTCCAGAATGCCACATGTCCTTCTTCCATGATATCCTGGGGCTCTTCAAAAGTAAACTCAATCTCGCATAGCCCTCCATCGTGGACAATTTTCTGTGCGCAGGACCACCTCGACTCGATGTCGTCACTGATGCCATCCCGGGATAGCTCGGGTACACACTCATCCTCCATGCAGCCAACCATGTTGCTGGTCTCGCCGGGGCGCGTGTCGTAGGCGTTGTCTGCCACGCCGATCCTGGTCTTCGTGTCAGCTAGGACATACCCATTGATGCACGATTAGGTTGGGTCGATGCAATCGTAGTCGTTGTCGGCGCAGGTGAAGTCGTTGGTGCTGACACAGTCGTACTCGCAGCAATCGCCACCGTCGTAACCTACAAACAGCAGCAAGCAGTGGAAACAAATTAATAAGTCCGATTTATCAAGACCCGCTCCTGCCAAGCGATATGCGTGCAACATGATACATGAAAATCCACTTGCGTTATGTGACTGGATATACATCGTCATAACATACATGCAAGCTCGAAAATCGGTCCGGGACAAAGTCAAACGCGGATCTAGATTTTGGCTATTTACAGAGATCCATTGTTAATAGAACTAAAAATAACTCAACAGTACAATATCAACCATTCGATCACGGTCTCCTATATAACGGCGATATTCGTGCGTGCCTCTGTAGAGCGTAGACCAGGCAACAGCATTTTCACGAACGAATCGTAAAACGACACATTGAGATCCCCCCCCTCCCCCATGTATTGTGGTATCTTTCGTCGCACTATCAATACACTTCAATACACAGAACGCTTTGACGCACCGTATTCGTCGATTTTGTTGTCCGAGTCGCAGTTCCCGTCTCCGCTAACCTCATTAAGGCACAGAGAAGAGGAGGGGAGGAACCGCTGTCCGATAGGTCGTTCCCAGTAGGGAACGTGGAGTCGTCGTCGTCCTGGAAGGAACGAAGTCGTCGTCATCTACGAACGGGGCGCTCGGATCCAAGCATTCGAACCCGGTGTTTGTGCCGCAGGTGTAGATGTTACCGACGAAGGTGCATTCGCAGCAATAGCCTCCATTGAACCCTGGTTTTTGGAGGGGTTCGATACGTTTTCAATTAATTTGTAATCATCTCCGGAACCAAATATTTCATAATTATTAGTATGCTTGCCATCCGACAATGTGCAGTGACAAACACACGTAAATCGAAAGCCACTGTATAGGCGCAAACAATATTATAATTTTTAGTTTGTTTTGCATTTGTTTTTCAATCATCGCTTTTACTCTCCAACTCAACTCGTAAGAGTTTTACCTTCAGCGACTTTCTGGACAAGCCGTGGTCACAGGTGTTTTCGCTTCTCCATCCCGGCAAGTGCCTTCAAATTTATCGCGAATAGCGCTCAGCATTCCCACTATTTAGCATTTTATGCTCGTCGATTTTTATCGTATTTGGCTAACTCACGCTCTTGCGCTTTCTGCTCGTCAATGTTTACCCAAGAAAAGGTCCGAAGGAGCACGTGTATGCACTCGGGGAGACTTGAACCCACGACGTTGAATTTAGCAGGGACGATATTCACCTACTACTCCATCGGGGCCGTCGACATGTATTACTTGTCCCGGACCAAAACAACTCATTTTATACACATTTGTTTGTTCTAGACGCGTGCAACGGTAGGGGTGAATGGTACCATTTCATTATGAGGTTCCTCACTTCAGGAGCTCTATACTTCGCCCGAAAGCTGACTCTAAGAAAAGGTGAAAGTGCTACACAACGAACACTCCCATGGCGTAGGTATAGAACGAAAGCGATAGTGAAGCACAACGATGTTAGGTAGTACCTTAGTATCTAAGTACCTTAGTTGAGCAGCCCGTCAGCCAAAGAAGTATATGCCAGAATGTGTTACCGCTATCGTTGTACGCGACATCCCCTTATTTTTGTCCTTGTTGTTTTGTTTTTGCCCTTCTCATCAGGGATATTTCTACCCGTGACGGTTATTGACGACAACATCATGCGGCGCAAAACAACACAAGCAGTGAACAATGATGGCAGGAAGAGATAAGATATTGGACACTAACAAGGCGAAGTACGCGTTCATTCCTATTTATCCGTTGCTGTTGTTTTGGATGTCGCAGAAGCCGTTGAGATGCATACATGAACGCATCAACAAATGTACTGGGAAGGCATGAATATTTGGAGGGCTTCTTACGGGTTATGACGAGGCCCACGGGTCGGGTTAGGGATTTTTCAAAATCTCGCGAGTCAGGTCGGGTTGGGTAAGGATGTGCTCGAAATATCGGGGGTCAGCTAGTCGTGTGAGGAGTTGCTCGAAATCGCACGGGTCGGGTCGGGTCGGGTCGGGTCGGGTCGGGTCGGGTCGGGTCGGGTCGGGTCGGGTCGGGTCGGGTC
>JAYJMJ010293102.1:0-10608 GCA_036873875.1 Laminaria ephemera
TAGTTAGCACCAGGGTCAACAGTGTGATACGAAGACGTCGGCCTTAATCAAGCTGTGCACGGAAACTATAAACTTCTGAGAATATTAATTGGTATCGTCTGCCTCGAAGGTCTAAATTACTTAGCGTCTTGGGCAATAACTACAGTGGGTACCCGGATTAAAGAGTGCACGACGTAAAAGCTTTCGGGGATTAAGGACACATGCTACGATAGAGGTGCACCATTTTGTTTCTGGGGCTAATCACTAGATGAGCTCTAAACCTCACCCAAAACAAATTTTGAGAAGAAAGAAAGTGAACAAACCTGTGGCCAAGGTATCCAACAACAATCCTATTGCAAGACAAGAATGACATTCCAACGATTTTGGGTTAAGGAGCGCCCCGTCATTCAGACACAAACAAGCCGAAACGTGCTACCACTATCGTAGCACACGTTCAAGATTGGTCAAATCGGTATGTCCCGCATAACTGAAAGCTACAGATTGCCCACTACAGACAAGATCAATGTGTAGGAGAGAGAGCTTGCTTTGCCTTGTCACGGGGTGACCTTAAATCGGGGGGGCTACTGTAGTTTTTGAACAAACTAATTTTCACCACCTCGCTCTACTGCCTATCGCGTTTGGTATTATTGGCTCCTACGTTTTTCTGACTGTTTCCTCAAAACGGCGGGATGGATCTCTTTACGGAAGAGCTGGATTCGATCATACGGTAGACAATCGCGGGAGAGGCCCTGATAACGGAAGTACTGGAACCCAATAACCTCGTGTTAACATCGTACACACAAATAAATGTGTCTCTGCCTCTATTCGTTGCTACGTCTCTGACTGCTTCGTTTAACATCGTGTACCTGTGCCTCTCCCTCTATGTACTGCTACCCTTCGGACTATTCCCTCAGAACGGCGGGATCGATACCTTATCGGAGGTACTAGACGGCACACCGCGCCTGATCCGCAACTCCCGCGACCTCGCAAGGGTAGTGGCCACCGATACCATCAACACGTGAGCCATCATACGTTTCGTATCTTGGAGGATGTATGTTATGATAGGGATAGCACTTCTGTTTAATCAACATGTTTACTTTCCAGCTCGACTCGTAAGAGGTTTTACCCCCAGCGACCTTCTGGAAAAAACGTGGTCACAGGTGTCTTCCCTTCTCCCCCACGGTACTCCCCTTCGTTTTTATCGCGCATAGGGTTCAGCATCCCCACTTTTCAGATTTTTATGGTCGTCGATTTGCATCGAATTTCGCCAACTCACGCTCTCGCGCTGTCAGCCTGTCGATTTTAAATACAGAGTCCCTTGTGAGATTCGAACTTACGACATCGACCTCAACAGTTACGAGGCTTACTAAATATTGAACTACCGGGGACGCCAACTGCTTAGCGAACATTTTTCTGACTGATGAGGATTTTTAACTCAGAGGACTTTCGTTCTGACTGGGCTTTAAGAACGGATGCGTGCTACGATAGAGGTAGCACTTTCTGGAAAAATTGTTTCTGAATGATGGGGCTCCTTAACCCAAATTCGTCGAAATTCACATCGCCTTTTGCAACAGTGTTCGTTGTGTACCTAGGCCATGGGATGGCTCATCGAGTTAAGCTCACTTGCTTCTCAAAGTTGGTTTTTGGGTGAGGTAAAGAGCTCCTCAATTGATGAACTTCAGAAAAAACTGGGTGCACCTCAACCGTGGAATTTGCCAACGGCGCAACCAATAGCATGCAGGAGGAGCTAGACCCGGTGATATGCCTCATCCGCAACTCGCGCGACCTCGCAAGGGTGGTGGTTGCCGCGGTACCATCAACACGTGAGCAGCGTTTGGAACCTTGAGGACGTGTGTCGCGTTAAGGGGCAATATTGTTTCACCGAAGCGTTTCTGATTGACAGGGAGCCTTCAGTGAGGAACTACCCAATCGCGTTGCAAATGCATCCGCAGCCAACTATCGCGACCTCGCAAGAGCGGTGGCCATCGATGCCATCAACACTCGAGTTAAAAGTTTGGTACGACATATGCTACTAATAGCACGGTAGAGATGCACCTAGGTTTGTTCTTCATCTCCTCCCTCGAGGAGCTCTATACCTCACCCAAAGACCAACCTTCAGAAAAAAAGTGAGCTTAACTCGATAAACCATCCATTGGCCTAGGTACACAACGAACACTATTGCAAAAGGCGATTTGGATTCCGACGATTTTGGGTTAAGGAGCCCCGTCTTCATAAACAAATTTGCCAAAGAGTGCTACCTGTATCGTAGCACGCGTCGTACGTTAGGTCGTACGTTAGGGGGTGCGTGCTGCAATAGGCATAGGTTTCGTTTTTTGTTCCAGGTCTTCCTTGGTTTTCTTCTACTTTTGGGGAATGCTATGAGTGCTCGACGTTGAATCTCGTGCTACGCATTGACACATGCTACGATAGAGGTGCACCATTTTGTTGTTCTTGGGCTCCTCACTTGAGGAGCTCTAAGCCTCACCCAAATACTGATTTGGAGAGTAATGAAAGTGCAACCCGATGAACAAACCTATGGCCAAGGTATAAAAACAAATCATATTGCAAAACAAGAATAGCATTCCGACGATTTTTGCTTAAGGAGCCCCGTCATTCAGAGAAAAAAAAAGCCGAACAGTGCTGCCTCTAGCGTAGAACGCGTCCATTGTCGGATGGCGGCAAACGTAGTAACAATAGCAGGGGTAGCACATTTTGCCCAAATGTCTTCTGATTAATGGGGGCCTTGACCTCAGGAGCTACCCAGTATCGTTGGGGTACCAGTTTGTTTTAGAATAGTTTATATTCAGTACCTAGGCCATGGCATACATCAGGTTGCAGTTTAAATTTTCTCTCAAAGGTCGGTTGTTTTGTGGGGTCTATAGCTCCTCAAGTAAGGAACCACAGAAAACGTCGATGCTCGTCTATCGTCGTGTGCGTCAGTCGCGCTTTGGTACCCTAGAGGCGGCACCTATTACGGAGATCCACTGTTAGTCGGACGAAATTCAAAACAACAAAAGGGGAGGGGTAGGGGAACTCAGTTTGTATATTAAGTTTAGGATCGTTTTATTTCGTAGCTTGATCTACACGCTGCAGAGGCCCACATATGCACAAGCGTCACAAAGGAGAAAGGTGAAGCCGCTCTAGTTTTTATGATTACATTTCGTTCTCTTTACAGTGGACCTCCGTAATCGTGTTTCGTAGCTTCCTGACACGAGGAGCTGTACACCCCGCCCACAACCGTGTGATGCTTTGGAACGTTCAACAGGGCACCTACAGCACGTTTCCTAGGTTCTTTACATATATAAGGAGGAGCTATATAGACGCGTGCTGTGATGGAGGTAGTAAGATTTGGTCAAGTGCATTCGCAGTGACGGGGCTCGGCAACTGAACAACTACGCAACAGCATTGCAATGTCATTGGCTTTTACAGTTGCATCCCCTGCACACCTTTCATATGCCATGAGGATGCTAGTCGAGTTGCATATTCAGTTTTTCTCCAAGGCAGTCCTTGGATGAGATATGGAGCTCAGTTGAGCCTGAGAAAAACTGGTGCACCCCTCCCGCAGCATGCGTCGCGCTTAATTATGCTCAGGATCCTAGAATGAGGAGCGCTAAACCCCAACCCAAAACAGACATGCTTTGGCGAATTAAGGAGGGCACTTAGTTTTGTCCGGGCTCCTGATACTATGAGGAGGTCGTATTTATTAGATTACACCGTACGGTTTCAACCGCCGGTCTGGTCCAATTCTCAGAACGCTCCGCCAACGCGCACAAGGTCATGACGCTTGCTACGATATAGTTGAGCACTTTTTGGTTGAAACGCTTTCTGAATGACGGGGCTCCTTAACCCAATTTCGTCAGAGTTTATTTCTTGTTTTGCGATATGTTTCGTTGTATACCTAGGACATGGGGTTGTTCATCGGGTAGCACCTTTCATTTTCTCCCAACCAGTTTTTGGGTGAGGTAAAGAGCTCCTCAAGTGTGGAGCCTCAGAAAACAATTGGTGCACCTCTACCATCATGCGTCTAATCCTAAAGACCGCTGCATCCTATATTTAACAACAATACCGTCCATGTATGCCCTTTCAAAACCCACGTGCATGAGCAGAACGACAGAAAAACCTGCCTTAAGAACAGAAATAACGCCTACTCGCTTCTTAAACCCCCCGCGCATACACACACAGCGAGGCCTACCGCTCCACGATGATCCTCCTAGAAGACGATGCCATCAGCCGACCTGGCTTCAATGGCCCGTACATCGACAGCGTCCGCCAAGAGGGATTTGTGAGCTACGGCACGTCTCACATCATTAAACTGCTTGGTGTTGGCGAGATGGCCCAGAGGGCCTCGTGGTACCAAAAGTGGAACCTGCACATGTTGGCGCGGCCGGAGGTGAGGGCTTACGACGTGACCCCGACGCTTACTACGGTAGAGGTAGAACCTTTGAGCCAATTGTGTTCTGAGTGATTGTCTACTCAAACGAGGAAAACGCTCGATGTATTTAGAAGCCCATTTGTGTCCCTAATCTACTAGATCAAGGCTACGGTAGGGAATGCTACCTTTAGAGAATTTTGTTTTTAAGTGACTCGGGGTCACTCTCGCGAGTGGCTACCCTATTTACTGCGAATAATGTTAAAGTTTGTGCTTTAGGATTTGTCTAAATGCGCCGCGTTTGTTTGGCTTTGTTTAGCCGCGGCAACAAAGCATGTTGAAGTTCGTTTTTGGGTCAGTTACAGGCCACTCGTACTTATGCCCCAACTCCAGTAGTGAAAATGATAGTATAGAATCGCCCCTATCGTAGTGATGATTAGCTATTACGGAGGACCATAGTAATCAGGAGCCACGATATACACAAAAACCTATATATTACGCTGTTTTTTCTAACCATATTTGGTCCTGATTACTAATATCCCCAGTAATAGTTGAACCGACGCGTGCTTATATAGTAGGGGTAACACGTTTTGGCTAAAATAGTTTCTAAATGACGGGGCTTCTTAACCCAAAATCGTGGGAATGCAGGTTTTGTTTTGCATTCTGATTCTTTTGTACACCTAGGACATGGGAGTGTTCAGCGGGTTGCACTTTTCCATTTTCTCAGAAAACAGTTTTCGTGAAGGGTAGAGAGCTCTTCGAGTGAGGAGTCTCGGAAAACAAGGGCGCACCTCTACCGTTGCATGTGTCTACACCTACAGTAGACCATGGGATTGTTCGTAGGGCGGAGCGAGCAATGTTTATCAAATCCGAGCTTTCGGTAAGGTATGAAGCTCCTCAAGTGAGGAGCCTCAGAACAAAGAGAGGTGGACCTCTACCATAGCCTTTGTCCCTATTGAAGTTGAAAGAAGACGCGTGCTTCGATAGAGGTAGCACTTTGTGACTGATCCGTTTCTGAATGACGGGGATCATTAACCCCAAAACGTCGGAATTCCAATATGTTTTTGCAGTAATGTTCGTTGTATACCTAGGCCATGGGATAGTTCATCGGGTAGCACTTATGTTTCCCCCAAGTTAGTTTTTTTTACAGAGATACAGAGCTTCTCTTAGTGAGGAGCCTCGCAGCCAAAACTTTGCTCCTCTACCGTAGCATGCCCTGTCTGTGAGTATTTCTGCTGTCCGACAATGTAGCGTGGATGTCGTTCCGATAGTAATCGAACATCCTTCCGTAAAGCATTAGTATCTCGTGCATGACTCTCCGCCCTCATCCTCGTCATCATGCCATTGATATTTGTTTATTTTTTGCGCGAGACAGGCCCTTGGCGGCTCGCTCCACAACACGCTCACCGGCGACCTGTTCGTGGAATTCGACCCGTCGCTTCTGAGCAACACCGTCTTGCAAGACACAGTGTTCGCGCACAACGAAGCCCAGAATGGAGTTGGTGCCGGCACCTATCTCCTGCCGCAGGTGATGAAGCGGTCCGCGACACAGCGGGCAACACAACAGCTTGTTGATAAGCCTGGTGAAAATATATCATGGAAATTTATACAGTATACAAGATTTCCCTTTGGAGGCGTGTTCTAATAACAACGAGGGCGACGCAAAAAATATGGTCCAAATCAACCTGACTGAATACTCGTGTATCTATGATATATATTTTGTATGTTTGGTTCGTGTAAGACACGGTATACATTGTAGCGCTGAGGACCTGTGTTAATAATGGGGTGGTTACACGCAAAACAAAAACTATGAGTATAAGAGCCGGCGGAACCTATAAAAAGCACCAAGATAGCACAGCACACTTAGTTCATGTTATAGGTAGACCACAGCAGCAGCAGCGAAGCAAGCAGTGCCGAAGATGTAAAAAGGTGTGAGTAAAACACTCAAAACGTTTTCGCCAAAGGAGCGGAAGCGTACTCGTATTGCTATAATATCATACAGCTACGTACGCACAACAGCAAATACAGCAGCCTGCCTAGAGCAGAAACAGCAGTCATGAAACGAAACGAAAAAGAGGCACAAAAAAACAAAGTACAGTATATAGAGGGGGGCGGGTGAAATTATGTTTATTCACACTAATTCAAGATATAAATCGCGACCTGGGTGGTCACAGAGATGACCTGGGGTCTGTTGTGAATAACATTCACACGCACACACGCACTCACGCACGCGCACAACCGTCTGACGAGAATAGGTTGCACCCACATACCCTGTTGGACATTCACGGCACTTTCGTCTACACTTGGTCATTTGTTTAGCTCGGTGTCGATATGTAGAATGAGGGTGTTTGCTAGGAGACCAAACGCACGCACATCGGTTGCAACATAAGGTGCTGGATGTCGATGGGGAGAAATGACGTTTTAATACGTGAAGAACACAGACATGCACACACTGGCCGAGAAACAATGGGGTACATGCACTCGCCCTGTTGGAGAATCACGGTACTTCTGTCTACATGGGCACAGACGCTGAACGTACTGGTTGTCGATGGGTATAAATAGCACGGTATGATGACACAGTGTGAATGACACAGACGCACATCAGTGCAGAACGTGACGGATGACGACGCGTGCTACAAGAGAGGTAGCACTGTTTGGCGTTTTTGGTTCTGAACGACGGGGCTCCTTATCCCCAAATGGTCGGGAGGTCATTCTTGTTTTGCGGTATGATTTCTTTGTATACCTAGGCCAAATATTTTGTTCGTCGGGTTGCACTTTTAGTCCACTCAAAATCAGTTAATGTGTCAAGTACAGAGCTCCTCAAGCGAGGAGCCTCAGAAAAAAACTGGCGCACCTCTATCGTAGCATGTGCCTGTCGATGTGTACAAATATCTTTTTAACGTGGAGAACACAACCGAAAACACACATTTCGCCCGGGAATAAACGTGCTGCCTCCACACACAAAGTCGGTCAACCGTAGCACTTTCATCCAGAATACGTCTCCATCGAGGATGTGCCGTGCTTCACTTTCTTACAGTGTGCCATTTTTAGCTGTGCCGAGAGTGTGTTCCCGTTTCGACACATGCCACGATAGAGGTTCATCTATTTGCTTCTAAAGCTCCTCACGTGAGGAGCTCTATACCTGACCCAAAAAATGATTTTGACACAGCTGAAAGTTCAACCCGATGAACAATCACATGGCCTAGGGTAGAAACAAATCATACCAGGCGTTGCAAAAAAAAAAATACATTCTGGCGATTTTGGCATAAGGAGCCCCGGTATTCAGACAACATTTTAGCCAAAACAATGCTACCCTTCTTGAAGCACGCGTGTTTTGTTGTCTCTGCGGTGGTGCTATGTGCGCCCTTTTCGGTTTCCACATCATACTACAGTACTATGCATCTGTTTTTATCGGTCTCCCTCGGGGACAAAAATATCGCTTCATTGTCCCCTACCGATGTTCACAGTGCGCCACTTCTTGCGGTGTTCTTCGTTTGTTTTAGTCTGCCCCCCCCCGTATACACATATCGATTCATTGTCGCCAACCTTGGGCGCATTTTCACAGGTGTTTCCGTTTTGTTGTAAATACGAAAGTAGATATTGGTTTGTATCCGCCTCCCAGGGATACAAAACAATGATTTTATTGAGTCCTAGTGTACTACAGATTGTCACAGTGCGCCAACTGCTTGCTGTGTTCCGTTTTTCTCCCGGTGCGATAGTGTCACATGCGTCTATATCGGTCTAGAATGTGCTTTGTTGCCTTCTTTATCACAGTAGACCACTGCATGCCACGCTCTGTGGTCCCTTTTTATTCCCGTTTTGTTCCTGTTTTGTTCCTGTTTTGTTGCCGTTTTGTTGCCGTTTTGTTGCCGTTTTTTCCAGTTTGGTTCCCGTTTTATTCCCGTTTGTACCCATTTTGCTCCCGCTTTGTTGTCGGTGCGGTGTGGTCACCTGTGGCTACATCGGTCGAGAATATGGTGTACCGCTTGTTGTTTACACTAAGCCTATGCTTGCTGTGCGCTGTGCTCCCCCTTCGTTCTCGTTCTGTTCCCGTTTTGTTCCCGTTTTGTCCCCTGTTTGTTCCCGTTTCTTTCTCGTGATGTTACCGTTTATTTTCCGGTTTTGGGTGCAATGGTGTAACATGGTGTCCAGGCGTCGAGGGTGGGGTCACCCACGCACCCTTCGTACCCCGCTGGTCACGCAACCCAGAACGGAGCCTTCGCAACCGTGATGAAGGTGAGATGCATACTACGTTAGGGAGGTACCACAGACGCGTGCTCGTGTGGTAGAGGTAGCAATATTGGCCCAACTTTGTTCCGAGTGACCGCCTCCTCAATTGAGAAAACTACCCAACCAATGTGTCTGGAAGCCCATTTGTGTTCCTAATCTAATAGTTGTACACCTAGCCCGTTGGGTTGTTCATCGGGCGGAGCGAGCAATGTTTATCATGTTCGAGGTTTGGGTGAGATATGGACATCCTCAAGTGAGAAGCCTACAAAGAAACGAGGTGAACCTCTACCGTACTACACTAGCCTTGGACCAGAAGATACATGCTATGTTAGTGGAGAACCAAACCCCACCACAACATACATGATGCGGTAGGGAGGTATCACAAGATGACGCATGACGCATGCCACGGTAAAGGTGCACTGTTTGTTTTTCTGAGGCTCCTCACTTGAGGAGCGCTCTACCTCTGCCAAAAACTAGTATTATGGAAAATATAAGTTCTACCTAGTGAGCACTCGAACACTCTACGTATACAAAGAACGTGTTTGCAAAAGATGATTGAGTCCCCGACGATTTTGGATTAAGGAGCCCCGTCATTCAGTAAGCGTTTCAGCCAAACCGTGCTACCTCTATCGTAGCACGCGGTGCATGGTAAGTTAGCGGGGCACCAAAGCTTACCACAAGAGGCATGCCACGTTGGGGGGGGTGTCAACCTTTATCCAAGGCTGCAGTAGGGGGGGCACGTTTAGGCCCTCTTTGTGGTTGTCGGTTTGGCCATATCCACCGTCACGTGGTTGCGTGTTGCGCTGCGACAACGACGAGTGTTCACGCCCAGGGTTTGAGTGACGTGCAGAGGTTCTCGTGGACGCACGCCACGATAGAGGTAGCACTTTTTGGATTTTTTGTTTCTGAATGACGGCGCTCCTTAACCCAAAATCGTCGGAATGTCGTTCTTTTTTTTCAATCTGAATTGTTGTATACCTAAGCCATGGGTTTTGTTCATCGGGTTGAACTTTCGGTTTACTCTTAAATCAGTTTGCGGGTGAGGTTTAGAGCTCCTCAAGTGAGTAGCCTCAGAAAAAAACTGGTGCACCTCTATCGTAGAACGTGTCCTGTGCCAGTTGTTTTGGGCAGGGGTGTACAGACACTCAAGTGAGGAGCCTCAGAAACAATTGTTGTACACCTGGCGTATATATCACGCGTCGTTCGAAGGGCCCAGTGCGGCCTGTCGGGTGAACCTGACCCGTCCACGCGGATTAAACGTTTGTCGCAGCAGTAATGGTTTAGCATGCTGACGCGTTCTACGATAGAGGTATATAGCCCTTTTTGTCGTTTTGTTGTTTCTGAATGACGGGGCTCCTTAACCCAAAATCGTCGGAATTTCGTTATTTTTTTGCAATAATTTTCGTTGTATACCTAGGCCATGGGATTGTTCATCGGGTAGCACTTTTATGATTCCCCAAATCATTTTTTGGGGTGAGAGGTATAGAGCTCCTCAAGTGAGGAGCCTCAGAAAAAAAAGGGTGCACCTCTACCGTAGAATGCGTCTGCTGATCTGGGTGTTATTCGACACGTGCTACTGTAGAGGAGGTAGCACTTTTTTACTCTTTTGTTTCTGACTGACAATGACGGGGCTCTTTAACCCCAAAATCGTCGGAATGTCGTTCTTAATTTTTCAATCTGATTTTTTTGTATGCGCAGGCCATGGGATTGTCTCATCGGGTTGCCCTTTCAATTTACTCAAAAATATTTTTGTGGGTGATGTTCAGAGCTCCTCAAGGGAGGAGGAGCCACAGCAAAAACCTGGTGCACCTCTCTCGCAGCATGCGTCCTTCCAGTTTTTCATCACGCGGCGATCGTAGTCGAAGATGGATACGGTGTGTAAACTCTCGAATGCCACCGCGTTCGATCAAATGGCATATGGTTGGGGGGGGGGGGGGGGGTCATTATCATGCATGGCCGTGATCTTTGAGACCACAGACCCTCGTATCCCTACAATGCCGGGAAGGAGCTCATCAGTTTTTCACAAACCC